>JACBKR010005898.1:0-15623 GCA_014218235.1 Colocasia esculenta | reverse complement strand
GATTTTGCTTGCATTATTTCCTGTGGTTGAACTTCAGAAAAGATTATTAGAAAATATTTGTTATGGTTTTGTTAATCACTAAAATTATATATAATAAATAAAATTATATATAGGGATGGACTAATCATCAATCTCCCCCTTTTGGTGATGACAAAACATAACATAAAAAGGTAAAGTACTGAAATGAATTTAAATAAATTTGTTGTCTAAATTTAGATAAATTGAAGGAATATATTTCAAAATATTTTATTTCTCCCCCTTTTTGTCATTAAGCAAAGAGACAAAGAAAGAAGAGAGAAAAGATAAAGGGAGGCAAGAAACCATTATATTGGATTATTGAGGGGGTATAGAGATATAGAAGGCAGGTGACAAGAGAGAGGCATGGCGAGTGATGATTGGCTAAGCCTTGAGTTCTTGCTCTTCAAAATATTGTTGAAATGCACCCCAAGCAATAGTGTAGGAAGGCCCATAACAGGAACCATTCGCTGGATGTGAAGTTGCCTCTGAGCTACCAAGAAATTGGTCTTCATTACTAACAATTATTTACAAGTTTCATTCAGGTGGAGTCTCTCATTCAGGGGGAGCACAGATTAAGGGGGAGTTCTTTCTTATCGAATATCTATTTTATTGTTGAACCCCTCAATGGTAAGAATTTTTTCTCAATGGGAGAGAATGCATGGTAAGATCCTTCCTTTTTGGTTAATGACAAAAAGGGGGAGAATTTGTATGTTCTATGAATTTTCTGTATTTTCTATACTTTATATATTTATGTCAGAAAATTCGCATAAATTTTGTCATCACCAAAAAGGGGGAGATTGTTGAATCACTCTATGGTTGTCCTTGCATTTTGGTGATAATAAAACTTATGATGATAACAAAATGAATATTTTTTGTTTCATCTGTGTCGCATCAATCTCATAGCAAAATGCTGAGTCTCACATTGATGCAATATGGCGCACTAAAATGATAAAATTGAATGTTTAATCAATATACATCGATTTCAGTTTAAGTGCCAAAATTAATAAGCGCTACAACGATTTTAATAAGCGCTACAACGATTTTGTTTTAATTGATTTTTTAAGCGCTACAACGACTTCGCTAAGTGGCCATAACGATTTGTTAAGAAATCGATCTCAGAACGATTCGCTAAGTGGTCATAACGATTTGGTAAGAAATCGATCTCAGAACGATTCGATAAGTTTCTCATAACGATTTGTGAAGAACCAGAACGATTTGTTCACATCGATTTCGTTCCCACAACGATTTGATAAGAAACTTATCTCATAACGATTTCATAAGTGATCACATCGATTTCTTCAGGATATCATAACGATTTGTTTATCTTGTCATAACGACTTCCATTCAGATTAACTTAGTTATGAATGATCATCGATTTGTTCATAATCCTGCAACGATTGCTTATAAATGGACAACGGTTTTATAAGTCATATTCACATCGACTTATCTTGTTTGTTTAAGTGATTTTTGGCGCCTAAATGAAAAGTCAAATATCTTCTGACAAAAAGCTGCATGCATATTTCAGAATCTTGTCAAATAGATATGAACTACTATTTTTAGCATGATAGCAGAAACACATAGCATGCACAGTTTTCATGTAAACACTCTTTTATGCTAAACACTTTCTTCCATGCTCACAGACCTCAAAGACCACAAGAGTGATCAAGACAAGAGATGAGCAACGGGTAGAACTTCAACGGATCCTTTTTCAAAAGCCACTCATATAAAAGATGAAGCATGGCTGAAGAAAGACAAGAACCCTTTTCCTGAATATTTTTCAAGGAGTGTACAACTGTGAGAAGAACCTTCACGCCACAAACACTCAGAGAAAGAGAAAAGAGCTAGAGCCAAAATCTACAGAAGCTTTCAAGCAGAAGTCTTCATCGCCTTCAAGCCTTCTTCTCTTCCATTCTCTCTCTACTGTGATCATGTAATCTTAGGAGAGAGTCTGTGACAGTGAGCTAGAGTCCATAGTGTTCATCTTGTTATAGCTCATAGTCTGATCTTTCTTTTTCTAAGAAAGACCTTGTCTAGCTGTATGACTGTATGCAGTGGTAACCCAGCTAGGGATTTGTGTCTAGCTGAACCAAACTGGGGTTTGTACCAGTTGTTAACCTAGCTAGGGGTTAGTGTCTAGCAGAACCGCACTGGGGTTTGTACCAGGAGGTTGGCTTTATTACCTGTAAGAGAAGTGGGCTGCCTTCTTGCCCGGGAAAGAGAAGAAGACCAGCTGGGGTGCTGGGTGTTGTAGTGTCCTTAAGGGGGACTGTACCCTTGGTTAGTGAAATCCCAAGAGGTTTCTTGGGGACTGGACGTAGGACTTCCATGTGGGAAGGCCGAACCAGGATAAATTCCTTGTGTCCGTTGTGTGATTGTTTATTTTCTTCCGCACTGCTACTCTTTATCACACTAAACTAACCAAACTTTCAAGTGTTAATTTCTGTGTTAAGTTTCTATTTCAGATTTCAAAAAAACCTATTCACCCCCCCCCCTCTAGGCTAGCTTGCTGCCATACCAAAAGGGCCAACAAGTGGTATCAGAGCGGGTCTCTGAACCTTCAAGAAGATCCAACGATCTTAGAGCAAAGATCCATGGCAACACAAGGATATGCTGAAAGCCAATCCGTCACCAGACCTCCATTCTTCGATGGAGAAGATTATCAATATTGGAAGATGAGGATGGAGTGCTTCATTCGAGGCACAGACTTTGATCTGTGGTAGGTAATTGAGGTAGGTGATTACGTTATTATTCCTGCAGAAGGTACTATTGCTATTACAGCAGCAGATAAAGTTAAATTATTCTTAAATTTTAAAGCAAAATACTATCTATGTTGTGCTTTATCTAAAAGAGAATTCAGTAGAGTATCTGCATGTAAATCTGCCAAAGAAATATGGGATAAACTACAGGTAACCTATGAAGGAACAGATAAAGTAAAACAAACTAGAATAGACATTCTTGTTGCACAGTACGAGCAATTTAAAATGCTTTCAAATGAAAATGTTACTACTATGTATAATCGTTTTTCAACTATAGTAGCAGGATTAAACTCCTTAGGTAAAAATCTATCTGACGAAGAAAATGTTAGAAAAATACTTAGATCTTTAACTATATCATGGACACCTAAGGTAACAGCTATAGAAGAAGCCCATGATTAACCAATTGTCTATCGATAATCTAATAGGTTCTCTCATGGCTCATGAAATAAATATGGAGCGATTATCTGAAAGTTCATCCAAAATGAAATGCACTAACGCTCTTAAAGCTGTAGCAGCTCCTTCTACCTCTTCTTCTAGCTCTCAAAATACAGATTCTGAAGACAACAATGTTGATGAAGTGCTGTTCAAGCTCCAGAAAATTTTGAAGAAGAAGAAAAATGGATCAAGAAGGATCCAAAGGAAAGAGAAAAAGGAGAAAGCACCAGTCTGCTTCGAATGCAAAAAACCCGGACATCTGAGACCAAACTATCCAAGGCTAAAGAAGACTGGTCACATCGATAAACCCAAGAAGCAGCACAGAAAGTTCAAAAGAAAAGCTATGGCGGCTACTTGGGAAAATGAGGAGGATACCAGCTCAGAATCATCAAGCTCAGATTCCGAAAAGGAGCAGGTAAATCTAGCCCTCATGGTGGGACTAAATGAGGTACACTCTGAACCATTTTTTGACTCTTGCACAAATTCAGGGTCAGAGTCCGAAGACTTAGAAGAAGTCTTTAATGAACTGTATGATAAGCATAAGGTTGTTGTGAAAGAATTGAAAAATATCAAGAACACCTTACTTGTTTGGAAAACACTAACTCTGATCTTAAATCAGAAATGGAACAATTAGAAGATCAATTAAAAGAATGTAAAGATAACAATTATCTTTTAAATGAAGAAGTGAAAAGTAAGAATAATGAGAAGTTAGAGTTAGAAGAAAATTAAAAACTCTAACTGAAGAAAATCTGTATTTAAAAGAATCAGTTAGAAAATTAACTGAAGGGAAAACATCTTTAGCCCTATGCTTAAAAGGATCAAAATCTGGAATAACAAACAAGGGCTTGGATACATACCTTCGGCAAAAGGAAAATAAGCTATGATTCCAGAAAAATATCCATTACCAAAATTTGTAAAAGAAACCAAGATGCCTAAGAAAAAGGCACATGTAAAAGAAAAAGTTTCCAAAAATTATGTTCTAAACAGACAGTACAAAGATAATAAAAATGGCAAAATAATTTATATTCATTGCTGTTCTCATTGCAATAAATTAGGACACACAGTAAACACCTGCACAACAAGGCACCTAGTATGGATCCCGAAAAGATATTTTTATGCATCTAACCATCAAGGACCCGAAAAGATTTGGGTACCTACTACTGAGTAATTTATTTGCAGGTTAGCCTTGGAGCATCAAAAACCAAGGATGCTCAAGGCATGAGTGACTACAGTCTCTTCATTCAAATCACATCTGAAGAAAGAATAGTTACAAAAATTGAATTGGTCTTCATTACTAACAATTATTTACAAGTTTCATTCAGGTGGAGTCTCTCATTCAGGGGGAGCACAGATTAAGGGGGAGTTCTTCTTATCGAATATCTATTTTATTGTTGAACCCCTCAATGGTAAGAATTTTTTCTCAACGGGAGAGAATGCATGGTAAGATCCTTCCTTTTTGGTTAATGACAAAAAGGAGGAGAATTTGTATGTTCTATGAATTTTCTGCATTTTCTATACTTTATATATTTATGTTAGAAAATTCGTAAAATTTTGTCATCACCAAAAATGGGGAGATTGTTGAATCACTCTATGGTTGTCCTTGCATTTTGGTGATAATAAAACTTATGATGATAACAAAATGAATATTTTTTGTTTCATCTGTGTCGCATCAATCTCATAGCAAAATGCTGAGTCTCACATTGATGCAATATGGCGCACTAAAATGATAAAATTGATGTTTAATCAATATACATCGATTTCAGTTTAAGTGCCAAAATTAATAAGCGCTACAACGATTTTAATAAGCGCTACAACGATTTTGTTTTAATTGATTTTTTAAAGCGCTACAACGACTTCGCTAAGTGGCCATAACGATTTGTTAAGAAATCGATCTCAGAACGATTCGCTAAGTGGTCATAACGATTTGGTAAGAAATCGATCTCAGAACGATTCGATAAGTTTCTCATAACGATTTGTGAAGAAACCAGAACGATTTGTTCACATCAATTTCGTTCCCACAACGATTTGATAAGAACTTATCTCATAACGATTTCATAAGTGATCACATCGATTTCTTCAGGATATCATAACGATTTGTTTATCTTGTCATAACAACTTCCATTCAGATTAACTTAGTTATGAATGATCATCGATTTGTTCATAATCCTGCAACGATTGCTTATAAATGGACAACGGTTTTATAAGTCATATTCACATCGACTTATCTTGTTTGTTTAAGTGATTTTTGGCGCCTAAATGAAAAGTCAATATCTTCTGACAAAAAGCTGCATGCATATTCAGAATCTTGTCAAATAGATATGAACTACTATTTTCAGCATGATAGCAGAAACACAGTAGCACGCACAGTTTTCATGTAAACACTCTTTTATGCTTAACACTTTCTTCCATGCTCACAGACCTCGAAGACCACAAGAGTGATCAAGACAAGAGATGAGCAACGGGTAGAACTTCAACGGATCTCTTCAACGGATCCTTTTTCAAAAGCCACTCATATAAAAGATGAAGCATGGCTGAAGAAAGACAAGAACCCTTTTCCTGAATATTTTTCAAGGAGTGTACAACTGTGAGAAGAACCTTCACGCCACAAACACTCAGAGAAAGAGGGAAGAGCTCGAGCCAAAATCTACAGAAGCTTTTAAGCAGAAGTCTTCATCGCCTTCAAGCCTTCTTCTCTTCCATTCTCTCTCTACTGTTATCATTGTAATCTTGGGAGAGAGTCTGTGACAATGAGCTAGAGTCCATAGTGTTCATCTTGTTATAGCTCATAGTCTGATCTTTCTTTTTCTAAGAAAGACCTTATCCAGCTGTAGGACTGTTTACAGTGGTAACCCAGCTAGGGGTTTGTGTCTAACTAAACCAAACTGGGGTTTGTACCAGTGTTAACCTAGCTAGGGGTTAGTGTCTAGCAAAACCGCACTAGGGTTTGTACCAGGAGGTTGGCTTCTTTACCTGTAAGAGAAGTGGGCTGCCTTCTTGCCCGGGAAAGAGAAGAAGACCAGCTGGGGTGCTGGGTGTTGTAGTGTCCTTAAGGGGGACTGTACCCTTGGTTAGTGAAATCCAAGAGGTTGCTTGGGGATTGGACGTAGGACTTCCATGTGGGAAGGCCGAACCAGGATAAATTCCTTGTGTCCGTTGTGTGATTGTTTATTTGCTTCTGCACTGCTACTCTTTATCACACTAAACTAACCAAACTTTCAAGTGTTAATTTCTGTGTTTAAGTTTCTATTTCAGATTTCAGAAAAACCTATTCACCCCCCCTCTAGGCTAGCTTGCTGCCATACCAAAAGGGCCAACAGGAACTGGATGTGCCAAAGCTGGCATGCTGCAAGAGCTGATTAATTGAAATGGGGTAAAAGATCTGCTGCTTCTTCAGATCCTTTTTCATGGGTACATAAATCTAGTACTTTTGAACCCAAATTACAAACGGATCTTGAACTAGGTGAATGGAGTTCAGATCTAGAAACTCATCAGTAGATAAAGTGGGTTTGTTTGACCTGGCTAGAGAGAGATTCAGATTGAAAAGCTGTTGAGCAGCTTGAGGGTAATGCTTTTCCCACTCTGATGGAGACAACTTTCACATTCAGATAGGAGGGGAGCTAGCACATCAGATTTGATATGATCAATGTGATACTCCCGGAACAATAATCTGTGGAAAGCAAGGAGATTGCCCTTCTAGACTTGGATCCTGCCCATGACCCTAGCAAACCTTCGAAAGATGTGGGACCCATTGTAGAGTCCACTACCAAGGAATGAAGGCTAGGGAGGAATACACTCTCCGACATCTTCAAGGTAAGAAAATCTATTGGATGGAGGTGGTGATTGGATTTTCTGATCTGAATAAAGCTAGAGCTCCTCTAAATTGCCCAAGCTGAACCTTGGCAGATTGTTGAGAGAATTTATAATCATTGAACATTGGAAGTATCTGAAACTTGATCTCTTTTGGATTAAGGGACCCAGGAATTTTATGAGAATGACAAACCACTCACTCAGTGTGAGAGGGTGCCTCTGGGAGGGAAGAAGGGTTATGCGGAATAACACAATATGGTAATCTAGAAGGGGGGGGGATTGAATAGATTACGGCAATTTCTAATTATTGATGGCTTCTTTTCGGTGCTACAGCGATCTTAATGAAACTTGATTGGAATTCGATTGAGTATAAGAAAGCTTGAGTTGATCTAACTGAGAACAGGGTATCAAACGTGCGTATGAACAACGTGCCTACCAATCATCTATCGCAAAATGCGAGCAAACCACAGGACACGATGATTTAAGGTGGTTCGGAGTACACAACTCGTGTATCCTACATCCACCGTCCACACACACACGCAGAAACCACTGCTTATGAGCAAGTTCAATACAGCAACTCACACACACACACGTTGTCTGATGAACCACGATCAGAACAACCACAATTTCGTGGATCAAGCACAAGGGATGCTTGAAACACAACCACACACACACAATGGAATGGAAATTGTGAAATGGAGAAGAATTTAGAGTTGGGGAACAAATCCAGTTGGAATTCTTCTCGTGGATCGTCCAGACGCTCTTCAAACTTCGATTGGATGTAGACTGATCGATGTAGAAGGTTGAATTGACGACGATCCGGCTTCAACTTCGCATGGATGGCGATTCCACGAAGATCTGGGCAGAAGATTGAAGCAGGGCAGCAATTTGGGGCTTTTCCTCTTGGTCCCTTGGAGGCTCTTGGTTGGGAGGCTGCTCTCTGCGAATTTGGCTCCAAAAGGATGCTTATATAGTGTTAGGTAAAGGTGGGGGTCGTGGAGGAAGGAAACACCCAAATGGGGCGGAGTTGGAATCTCTAAAACTCATGTTTCCGTCGTCTGTCGACAGGTGCACTTGCATCTGTCGACAGATGCACTCAGGCTGAGAACTGGGTTTCAGAAATCTGAATTTCTGAGTGTATCTGGACAGGCATTTGCATCTGTCGACAGTGCACTCAGGGATACAAAACCTGAGATCTGTCTTGGGTGTCTGTGTGTATCTGTCGACGTGATTTGCATCTGTCGACAGGTGCACTCAGAGATGCAAAACTGAACTCTATCTTGGGTTGACTGTGTGTATCTGTCGACACATGCCCTGGGCCTGTCGACAGATACACTTCTTTGACAATTTCTTGTGCTATTTGCTCATCTCTTCAATGCTCCATCTTTCATGCTTGTGCACCTACATGCAAATACATTGTTAGTGATATACATTGTATGATTTAGCAATATTTAACACAATCACTTTCATGGTGTTTTTCATGTTAGTTAGCACATCAATTTTGCATTAAATCAATGTTCAAGGATATTAATGTGATCATCAAAAACATGATATATGAAAACCCAACAATCTCCCCCTTTTTGATGATGACAAAAACATTCAATTGATGCATAATATTGATGTTCTCCCCCTTTTTGACAACATACAAAAAGTCAAGTCATGCACATTATGAGACAAATAACATGAACTGTGAGTTTCATTGATTGATCATTCAAATTTCACAGTACAAGAGACAATCATTACATGACTCAATAAAAATCAAAAGGAAGGGAAATAACATGAACAAGCAAGATAACAGGACTAGTGAGACTAACTCCCAGCTAAGACTCTTAATGACCTCTAAGGACCCTGAGACCCTCTATTCATCGTCATGTCTAGAGGTGGAGGATGAACGGGATCCATCCTCTCTAGGAGTAGAGGTAATCAAGCCGGTCTCGGATATGCACGTGAGATCTCTTGAGAGGCTTCATCAGCACCTTCATTTCATTAAGGTCTTCATTGTCTTCTTCATTCATATTTCCATCATCACCTTGTTGTTCTTGCCCTTTGAGATTCCTTGTCACAACACCGTCTACAAACTTGTAGCCCATTCGGTGAGCGGCAGTGAGGTCAAATGCACTGCGGGATTTTAAGGAGATGAGCTCACTTGAAGGGATAGGAATGCCAATGAAAATGAGAAGAGAGGTGATGGGGCAAGCATATGGCATTGATCTCTTGGTGTTAGAGAAACACCGACGGATGAGGCTTAGCATGAGTTCAGGCAGATTGATTTGTTGACACTTGAGGAAGAATATGAACAAAGACTTATGGACCTCAGTGACTAATTCTCGGCTTCCATCCTTCGGGACGATCAAAGTAGTGAAGATGTGATGGATCATCCGGATCAAAGGAGGAAAGGAGTTGGCATTCAAGCGTGCAATTTCTTAGTGGAGTCATAAGGTTGCAGAGTGAGAAGTTCATAGTACTCAGAAGCGGAAGGAGTATAGTTGAAGATTTCAACTCCTGAGTTTGGGATTTCAAGGGCTGTCGAGATGAGATTTGCGGTGAGGCGAAAACGAGTGCCTCTCACCGAAGAGAAAATCTCCCTGATCGGAAAGCCCTAGATTATTGAAAAATTCTGTGACGGCATTTGGAGAGTATTGCAAGTGCGAGTACAGAAAGGATGTCCACCCTTGAGTGTCAAAGTAGGGTAGGAGTGAGGGGAACATCGATCCTAAGGACTCAAAGTCCACATACCGGGATTGGACGAGTTTCTTGAAGGTGCCGTTGACCCGGATGAGATGGAGACCCTGAGGAACAATGAGTTCCGGCAACCGATCTTCGCGATGCTTGCTACGATGTTCTGAAGGAGCCCTGGAACTCTCTCCGGCGTCCGTCGAAGCGCGACGACGGCGAGTGAGAATCTTTGTCTTGGGTGCCATCTCAGGAAGGAGGGTGAGAATGGCGTTTGGGAAGGGAGAGTGGAGGGATCTCAGACGAGGAGCAGCGAGATCGTCGGAGACGGATCGGATCTTGAGCCCTGGAGGGGAAGAGAGGGGTTTGGAGAAGAGGAGGAGGAAATGAGAGGGGAAATGGTGGGAAATGGTCGTGGGAGGCCTTTAGAATAGGTTTAGAAGGGTTTTAGAAGAAGGGCCCCACAAAAAAAACTTGAACCGGCGCGATGGTTGGCTTCAAAAACGAATCTGGGCCGCCGGCTGTCGACAGATGACCATCTGTCTGTCGACAGATAACTGCTTTTGGAAAAACTTGATTTTTTCAAGATTTTTCAAAGGGCAAGTGTTCATTTGGCATTTTAGGGTAAAATAGGTGTATGTACAAGATAAAAATGCATATCCATTATGATGAAGACATGACACAATTCTACAATGATTTTGAAATAAAACCGACGAGTTCTTTAATTAGATCATAAAGAACAATTTCACAAAAGCCAGTGAAAATTAAATAACTCTTTTGATTAAGGCCATTGAAGAAAAACATGCATCCAAATAGAGATGATAGTCAATGAAATTTGAATTAGATGGCCACAAGAACATCTTACCCATAAGAAGCACATTGGACTTGACGTAAAATTTTTCGGAGGCTTCACTCTATTTCTAGTATGATTTTAGGATCTTTAAACAGCGAAGATGGAAAGAGTGGCAATGAGGAGCACTTTCACTTTTTCATGTGAAGGTAGACATTTGTGATGCCAATACCCCCAGTTACTCAATGTGAGTGTCCATCAAGCCATTGTGTAGAGATAATGAAACAACCTTTTGACGCGAAGACCGACATTGGTGATGCCCATGTCCCCGGTTACTTAGTGATTTTCATCATTGCTCTACCTCCATCCCATAAATGAAAGATAATTTTTTTGATTTAAACGTAGAAATAGGTAGCTTTTCTCCCTTTTATTTTGTTTTTACTTTTCGTCAAGTACATGAGATTTCTTTAGGCAAGTGATAATGTAGAACATTAAATTCAAGAACCTTCTGATTTTTCAAATCATTTGGGTCATGTTTAATGACAAGGGAGTTATTCAAAGGAGATGTTTAAAAATCATTTGGTTTGCTCATTGTGTTCAAAATGATCTAAAAAGTCCTCAATCAAGTGTTGCATCAAACATCATTTAGACTTGGTTCACGACTTTGACATGAAGTGGATATGAAAGGTTATATTGCACAAAACAATCCAATTTTTACTTTAAATCAAGTAATGAACACTTTCTTGAAAAGTATGAAGAAGGAATGAGAAAATAGTGAGATGTGTGTATCTGTCGACAGCAGGAATCTGTCTGTCGACAGATGCACACAGACTGATGAATTGAAGTTTCAGTCAGAGCAAGTCTGAGTGTACCTGTCGACAGATGGAATGTGTCTGTCGACAGATATGAACAGAGTGGATTTTTCTGGTTTCAGTTTGAGTGCACATGAAGTTCAAGGAAGTGAGGATTAAAAATTGAAGTGAAGGAAGAGTTTCCTCATGAAAATACTCATCTACCCTAACTTACTCCCCCATAGTGTGTGCACGTGTTGACACAACATCTAAGCAAGGATTCACACAAGCATTTGATACAAGGCAAACATGTTCATTTCAAGAATGTCATACACAAGCACATGGTCACAGAAAAAGCATTGTTTAGGGAGTTAACATGATAAAATGTAAGGAAACTAAAAACCTATGTGAAGTACAGGACCTTTATATGCAATGGGACTATGGATACTTGGCGGAGAATGTTTTCTCACGCATGATGATAGTTTCCAAACAAGCCGAACTTGTTCTTCCACAGTTCACCATTTGATATACCACATAGTCATTCACACATAAAGAGCATGTACTCCAATATGGAGAGTTAGTTTCATTGCATTTTACACAAACCCAATTCTCTTCTTAAGGATGTGAATCTATCTTCAGACAAGGGTTTGGTGAAAATGTCAGCCAATTGTTTTTCTGTGGGAATGAAATTAAGTTCCAAGGTTTTATTGGCAACTTCATCTCTCAAGAAATGATGACGGATTTCAATGTGTTTAGTCCTTGAGTGTTGGACAGGGTTTTTTGAAAGGTTGATAGCACTTGTGTTGTCACATAGGTAGGTGTGCATCCAATTTCAACATTATAGTCAGCTAACTGACTTTTGATCCACAACACTTGAGCTGCACAACTTCCTGCAGCGACATATTCTGCCTCTGCAGTGGAGAGTGCAACCGAGTGTTGTTTCTTGGATGCCCACGAAACCATGCAACCGCCAAGGAATTGGCAATATCCACTAGTGCTTTTTCTATCAATTTTACATCCAGCATAATCAGCATCAGATATGATATCAAATCAAAACTACTGCCTGCTGGGTACCAAAAACCCAAATTGCATGTGCCTGAGAGATATCGGAAAATTCTCTTGACTGCAATTAAATGGCTTTCCTTTGGACTAGATTGATATCTAGCACAAAGGCAAACACTGAATTGTATATCCGGTCTACTTGCAGTAAGATAAAGGAGTGAGCCAATCATACCTCGGAAGTGCTTTGCATCTACCGGTTTACCTTTCTCATCATTTTCCAATTTGATGCTTGTGCTCATTGGGGTGGAGGCCGGTTTAGCTTGCTCAAATTGAAATCGTTTGAGAAGCTCTTTGACATATTTTTCTTGATTTATGAAGAAGCCTCTTCATGTTGTTTCACCTGCAAACCAAGAAGAATTGAAGCTCCCCCATTAGACTCATCTCAAATTCACTGTGCATGTGTTTAGAAAATTCTTCACACAGTGAAGGTTAGTAGAACCAAATATAATATCGTCCACATAAACTTGAACAACAATTATGTGATTGCGAACTTTCTTAGTGAAGAGTGTTTGGTCTACTTTACCTCTTGAGTAGTTTTTGCTTACCAGAAAATTGCTTAGTCTATCATACCAAGCTCGAGGTGCCTGTTTCAAACCATAAAGAGCTTTGTGCAATTTATACACATGGTTAGGCATTTCAGAATTTTCAAAACCTGGTGGTTGAGAGACATAGACTTCTTCTTTGATATAGCCTTTAAGAAAGCAGTTTTAACATCCATTTGATAAAGTTTGAACTTATGGGAGCATGCATATGCCAATAAAATTCTGACTGCTTCTAACCTGGCTACAGGAGCAAAGGATTCTTCAAAATCTACACCAAATTCTTGATTATATCCTTTTGCAACGAGTCTAGCTTTATTTCTGACCACTTTTCCTTCTTCATTAAGTTTATTCCTAAACACCCATCTAGTTCCTATGATAGAAATTTCAGGGGTTCTAGGAACTAAACTCCATACATTATTTCTTTGAAATTGACCAAGTTCCTCATGCATAGCATCAATCCATGAGTTATCTTTTAAGGCTTCTTCAACATTTTTGGGTTCCACTTGAGAGACAAAAGCAAAGAGATCATGTTCAATTATTTGTCTAACTTGAGACCTTGTTTGAACAGAATCATTTAAACTACCTATCACATCATCAAGTGGGTGATCTTTGGAATACCTCACATTTGTGATTGTTGAAGGGCCGGGAGCATCTTGTCCTTGAGGAATTTGATCTTGTGAATGTTGTTCTTCAGGAGGTTCACCTTCTAGTGGATTTTCTTCATGTGTTTCATCTTGTTTTCTGAAAGCTATTTCATCATCTTCATCATAGTCCTGTGAAGATATCCACCTTTGGTCTTGGAACCTTCTTCAGATTTGTCTTTTGCTTTGACTTGTAGGTCCTCAAGTGATGTTCCTTCATCTTCTTTTTCAGTTCTGTTAACAGTCAAACTGTTAGTTTTGGCATAAGTCTCAAAAATAACATGTGGAGTTTCTTCCACAGTGCGTGTTTTATTGTTAAACACCTATATGCCCTAGAGTGTTCTGAGTAGCCTAGAAAAACACCTTGATCACTTTTGGCTTCAAATTTATCTAAATCAGATTTATCATTGTTATGGATAAATACCTTTGAGCCAAATACTCGGAAGTACCCAAGGTTGGGTTTCTTACCTTTCAACAAATGGTAGGGGGTTTTCTTTATCACAGGTCTTACCATGGCTCTGTTTAGAATGTAGCATGAAGTGTTCACTGCTTCTGCCCAAAAGCTTCTGAGAGTTGGCCTTCAACCAGAAGAGTGCGAGCCATTTCCACCAATGTTCTGTTTTTCCTCTCCACTACTCCATTTTGTTCTGGAGTCCTTGGGGAGGAGAACATATGTTCAATCCCTTGGTGCCTGCAAAAATCAGAAAATGCATTGTTATCAAATTCTCCCCCGTGATCGGTGCGGATTGAGCATATTTTATTCACATTGCCATGCTCAATCTTGTTAAAGAATTCTTGGAAGATTATAAGTGTTTCACTTTTGTGTGCCAAGAATTTGACCCATGTGAACCTAGAAAAATCATCTACAATGACAAAACCAAAACGTTTGCCATTGAGACTTAAGTTCTAGTTGGTCCAAAAAGGTCCATGTGCAACAGTTCATATGGTTTAGATGTGCTTACCGGTGCTTTGGATTTGAAAGACTTCGGTTTGTTTTCCCTGTGCACATGCATCACAAAACTTTCATTGTTGTTAAAAGAAATGTCAGGAAGTCCACTTACTAATTTGAGCTTCATGATCTTGTGCAATACGTTGTAGCTCGCATGGCCAAGCCTACGATGCCACAATGTCAATTCATCCTGTCTATTTGCAACAAGACACAAGTTGTCATTTTCTGGATCATCTAAGTAAATGTTATTCACTCTTTTTCCAGAAAATTTTACACTTCCTGTTTCTTTATCAACAATTTGACATGAATTTGATTCAAAAATGACGTTGTGACCTCTATCACATAAGAATTGACTATGCTAAGCAAGTTGTGATTAAGGCCATCAACCAACAGTACATTTTCAATTGAATTGGAGGGACACTTACCAACATTACCTGTGCCAATGATTTGGCCTTTGTTGTTACCTCCAAAAATGACTTGTCCTCCGTCTTTCTCCACTAGGAAACAGAATTTAGATTTGTCGCCCGTCATGTGCCTCGAACAGCCGCTATCCAAGTACCATTTGTTTTGATGTTGGGCTGCTAGGCATTCCTGCATATGTGGATCAGACAAGAGGTTTTGGTACCCAAATTACTTTGGGTCCCAAATTTCATTCATGCAACAAAGTAGATGTTTAGGAATCCAAACTTGTTTGAATTTTGTTTCTTTGGATTATTCCAGCATTGTTTTTCATCATGACCAATCTTTTTACACACATTGCATGAAGGAATTTTCTTTTCATTTTTTGTTGCTTGATAGACTGTTTATTGGTTGAAGTTGTTCTTGCCTGTCGACAGGCACCATTCCATCTGTCGACAGGTGGCTTTTCTTGTGTTGTTGGGAGCATTTGTTTGTTTGATTGTTGGGTTGCAATACTTTGGTCTGAGATTGACTTGTTTTATGCTTTGTGGGAACATGCTTGCTTGTGCTTGGGCTAGGATCAACAAAGGAAGTGATCAATGACTCTCCTATTTTTTTTTTGACAGGTTGATATCCTAACCCATGCTTGGTTACATGTATTTTAGCACCCAAAACCGCATCTAGATTTTGCTTTCCTTTTACAAATTTCATCAAGTCCTCAGATTTCTCTTTCAATTCCTTTTCAGTTTGTTCCAACTTT
>JACBKR010005897.1:0-15634 GCA_014218235.1 Colocasia esculenta | reverse complement strand
TAGCACATCAATTTTGCATTAAATCAATGTTCAAGAATGTTAATGTGATCATCAAAAACATAATATATGGAAAACCCAACAATCTCCCCCTTTTTGATGATGACAAAAACATTCAATTGATGCATATTGATGTTCTCCCCCTTTTTGACAACATGCAAAAGGTCAAGTCATGCACATTTAGAGACAATAAACATGAACTGAGTTTTCATTGATTGATCATTGAAATTTCACAGTACATTTGATAATCATTACATGACTCAATAAAAAGAAAGGGAAATAACATGAACAAGCAAAAGATGATAAGACAAGTGAGACTAATTCCCATCTTAGACTCTTAGTGACCTCTAATGACCCTGAGACCCTCTATTCATCGTCATGTCCAGCAGAGGAGGGTGATAGGATCCATCTCTCTCGGAGTAGAGGTGGTCAAGACGGTCATCTAAAGTGTTGAGGCGAGCGTCCACTTGATCAAATCTTGACGTCATCCGAGCAAATCCTGAAATCATTTCTTGATGGATTTGTGCCAAGTAATCATGAATGGATTGTTGTGGAGGCACAGGTACATCATCAAACTCTTGAGCTTGGTCAGGCATTTGCTCATCTTCAGGTTCTTCATCACTGCCTTCATTTGCTTCATCGCCTTCATTGTCTTCTTCACCAGTTGACACGTCAGCTCCTTGTGGTTCCTGTCCCTTGAGAGTCCTAGTGACGACGCCGTCTACAATCTTGTAGCCCATGCGGTTGGCGGCGGTGAGGTCAAAGGCACTTCGGGATTTTAGTGAGATGAGCTCACTTGGAGGGATAGGAATGCCAAGGAAAATAAGAAGAGAAGTGATGGGGCAAGCATATGGCATTGATCTTTTGGTGTTAGTGAAACACCGACGGATGAGGCTTATCATGAGTTCAGGAAGATTGATTTCTTGACACTTGAGGAAAAAGATGAACAAGGATTGTGGACCTCGGTGACTAACTCTCGACTTCCATCCTTCGGGACGATCAAGGTAGTGAAGATGTGATGGATCATCCGGATCAAGGGAGGAAATGAGTTGGCGTTGAGACGAGCAATCTCCTTGGTAGTGTCATAAGGTTCCAACGTGAGAAGCTCATAGTACTCAGAAGCAGAGGGATTGTAGTTGAAGATTTCAACTCCGAGTTTGGAATTTCAAGGGCTGTGGAGAGAAGATTTGCGGTGAGGCGAAAACGAGTGCCTTTCACCGAAGAGTAGATATCTCCTGATCGGAAAGCCCTAAGTTATTGTAGAACTCGGATACGGCAGTGGAGAATATTGCAAGTGGGAGTATAAGAAGGATGTCCACCCTTGAGTGTCAAAATAAGGTAGGAGTGAGGGGAACATCGGTGCTAAGGACTCGAAGTCCACATACCGGGATTGGACAATCTTCTTGAAGGTGCCGTTGGGTCGGATAAGACGGAGACCTTGAGGAACGATGAGTTCCGGTAACCGATCCTCACGATGCTTGCTGCGGCGTTCAGAAGGAGCCCTGGAGCTTTCTCCGGCGTCCGTCGGAGCGCGACGACGGCGAGCGAGAAGCTTCGATTTGGGTGCCATCGCAGGAGGAAGGATGAGAATGGTGTGAGGAGGAGTGGAGGGATCCAGACGAGGAGCAGGATCGTCGGAGACGGAGCCTGAAGGGGGAAAGAGAGGGGGTTTGGAGAGGAGGAGGAGGAAACAAGAGAGGAGGGGTGAAAAAGGGTCGTGGGTGGCCTTAGAATGGACTTGGAGGGTTTTAAAAGGAAGGCCCCACAAAAAGGAGGTGAACCGGCGCGAGGGTTTTCTGAAAAAACGGATCTGGGCCGTCGTCTGTCGACAGATGCCAGTCTATCTGTCGACAGATAGCTCCTTTTTGGTGAAAACTTGATTTTTGTCAAAATTTTCAAAGGGACAAGTGTTCATTTGTTTTTTAAGGCAAAGTGGGTGTATGTGCAAGACAAAAATTCATATCTATTAAATGAAGACATGACACAAATCTAAAGATTTTGAATTAAAAATGATAAGATCTTTAATTAGATCAAAGGAACACATTTCACAAAAGCCAGTGAAAATTAAATAACTCTTTTGATTAAGGCCGTTGAAGACAAACATGCATTTAAATAGAGATGATAGTCAGATGACAATTGAATTAAATGCCCACAAGAATGTCTTACCGAAGAAACACATTGGACTTGACAAAAAAATTTCGGAGGCTTCACTCTATTTCTGGTATGATCTTGGAAGATTTAAGCAACGAAGATGGAAAAGAGTGGCAATGAGGAGCACTTTCACTTTTTCATGTGAAGGTAGACATTTGTGATGCCAATACCCCCAGTTACTCAATGTGAGTGTCCATCAAGCCATTGTATAGAGATAATGAAACAACCTTTTGACGCGAAGACTGACATTTGTGATGCCCATCCCCGGTTACTTAGTGATTTTCATCATTGCTCTACCTCCATCCCACAAATGAAAACAAATTTGTTGATTGAACTGAAGAAATAGGTATCTTTTCTCCCTTTTTTTTTTTTTTTTTTTTGCTTTTTGTCAAGTACATGAGATTTCTTTAGGCAAGTTCTAATTGGAACATTAAATTCAAGAGTTTTCTGATTTTTCAAATCATTTTAGATTCATGTTTAACGACAAGGGAGTTATTCAAAGGAGATGTTTAAAAACATTTGGTTTGCTCATTATGTTCAAAATGATCTAAAGAGACCTAATCAGGTCATGCATCAAACAACATTTAGACTTGGTTCATGACTTCGACATGAAGTGGATATGAAGGGTATATTGCACACAAACAACCAAGGTTTACCTTTATCAATTAAGGAACACTTTTCCTGAAAAGTATGAAGAAGGATTTGAAAAATAAAGAAGAATGGGTGTATCTGTCGACAGAAGAAGTCTGTCTGTCGACAGATGCACACAGACTGAGGAATTGAAGTTTCTGCCAGAACAAGACTGATTGAATCTGTCGACAGATGGAATGTGTCTGTCGACAGATAGGAACAGAGTGGATTTTTCTTGTTTCAGATTGATTGCACTTTTGAGTTCAAGGAAGTGAGAATTCAACAAGTAGATGTATGAGGAGTTTCCTCAGAAAATACTCAACAATCCTTAACTTACTCCCCCATAGTGTGTGCACGTGTTGACACGACATCTAAGCAAGGATTCACACAAGCATTTGATACAAAACAAACATGATCATGAAAGGAAGGTCATACACAAGCACATGGTCACAGAAAAAACATTGTCTCATGGAGTTAACATGATAAAATGTAAGGAAACTAAAAATCCTATGTGAAGTACAGGACCTTTATATGTAATGGGACTATGGATACTTGGCGGAGAATGTTTTCTCACGCATGATGATAGTTTCCAAACAAGCCGAACTTGTTCTTCCACAGTTCACCATTTGATATACCACATAGTCATCCACATAAAGAGCATGTATTCCAAAATGGATAGTCAGTTTCATTGCATTTT
This sequence comes from Colocasia esculenta, assembly GCA_014218235.1. Classification (NCBI taxonomy): domain Eukaryota; kingdom Viridiplantae; phylum Streptophyta; class Magnoliopsida; order Alismatales; family Araceae; genus Colocasia; species Colocasia esculenta. The sequence continues at coordinate 12,159 of JACBKR010005897.1, read as the reverse complement.
ACACAAACCCAATTCTTCTTAAGGATGTGAATCTATCTTCAGACAAGGGTTTGGTGAAAATATCAGCCAATTGTTTTTCTGTGGGAATGAAAATGAGTTCCAAGGTTTTACTCTTTTTCCAGAAAATTTTACACTTCCTGTTTCTTTATCAACAATTTGACATGAATTGATTCAAAAATGACGTTGTGACCTCTATCACATAATTGACTTATGCTAAGCAAATGTGATTAAGGCCATCAACCAACAGTACATTTTCAATTGAATTGGAGGAACACTTACCAACATTACCTGTGCCAATGATTTGGCCTTTGTTGTTACCTCCAAAAATGATTGTCCTCCGTCTTTCTCCACTAGGAAACAGAATTTACCTTTGTCGCCCGTCATGTGCCTCGAACAGCCGCTATCCAAGTACCATTTGTTTTGATGTTGGGCTGCTAGGCATTCCTGCAAATGTGGATCAGACAAGAGGTTTTGGTACCCAAATTACTTTGGGTCCCAAAATTTCATTCATGCAACAAAGTAGATGTTTAGGAATCCAAACTTGTTTGACTTTTTGTTTCTTTGGATTATTCCAACATTGTTTTTCATCATGACCAATCTTTTTACACACATTGCATGAAGGAATTTCTTTTCAATTTTCTGTTGCTTGATAGACTGTTTATTCATTGAAACTGTTCTTGTCTGTCGACAGGCACCATTGTGTCTGTCGACAGGTAGCTTTTTCTTTTGTTTGTTGGGAACATTTGTTTGTGTAATATTGGTTGGTCTGAGACTTTCTTGAATTATGCTTTGTGGGAGCATGCTTGCTTGTGCTTGGGCTAGAATCAATAAAGGAGGTGATCAATGATTCTCCTATTTTCTTTTGTTTGACTGGTTGATATCCTAACCCATGCTTGGTTACATGTATTTTGGTGCCCAAAACTGCATCTAGATTTTGCTTCCCTTTTACAAATTTCATTAGGTCCTCAGATTTTCTTTCAATTCCTTTTCAGTTTGTTCCAACTTTTTCTTTGTTTCCAATGTTCTTCTTGAAGGAATTCAATAGAATGGCTTAAACAGTCTTTTTCTTTTTGTGTTTCTTGCAATTTCATTTTCAAGCAATCCATTTCTTCATTATGAGTTTTTCATCAATTTTCATCATTTCTAATTCTTTTGTTAAGAATGCAATTCGTTCATCATTGTTCTTATCATGCACAGGGAGTTGCATTTCTTTTTTAATGCTCTATTCTCAGATCTATATTCACGAAATTTTTCAAAAACGTAGTGTATGCTTCCTCCCATTCACTTGCAGTGAAATCATCAAATGAGAAATTTACCTCGCTGGAGTCATCACTCCTGGCCATCAAGCATTTCACTTCTTCATCATCGGATGTTTCTTGTGCATCTTCATCTTCATCTTCATCACTCCAGGTGGCCAACATTGCTTTGGCCTTTTTAGAGGTGAATTTGTCTTTCTTCAGCTTCTTCTTGAGTTCCGGGCATTCTCCTCTCATATCCCGCCCCTGTTTCTTGCATTCATAACAAACAATGTCAGATTTTTTGTTTGACTCATATTTCTGTGAAAAATTTTTCTTAGGAAAGGGTTTGGAATTACCTGGTCTCTCTCCTCTTGAACTTCAAAAATTTCTTGAATTGTCTAGTGAGCATTGCCATTTCACCATCATCACTCTCACTAGATGTTTCTTGCTCATCACTATCTTGTTGAATAGATTTCTTGGAGCTTGTTGATGTTTTATTGGATGCTTTTAGAGCAATTGACTTCTAGGATTTTCTTCTAATTCTTTTCTCTTGATGTTGATTTCATATGTCATTAGAGAGCCAATTAGTTCATCCAATTTCATTTTGGAAAGGTCTTTGGAATCCTCAATGACAGTGGCCTTAGTATTCCATGATGAAGTAAGAGAACGAAGGATCTTTCTTACTAAGTCACTTTCAGAGTATTCCTTCTTAAGACCTTTTAGCCCGTTAACTATTAGCATGAATCTTGCAAACATGTCTGATACGGTTTCATCAGTTTTCATCTTGAACATTTCATATTCAGACACTAACATGCTAACTTTAGTTTCCCTTACCTCGGACGTACCTTCGTAGATAAGTTCAAGCTTGTCCCACATCTCTTTTACTGTTGAGCATGTGGAGACTCTTGAGAACTCCTTTGGATGCACCGCACATTGCATCATGTTTAGTGCACTCCAGTTGAGAGTTCCCTTGGCTATTTGGTCTTTCGTCCAGGTGTCTTCGTCCTCGGGCAATACATATGGTCCTTTGCTGACTATCTTCCACAGCTCGTAGTTTTGAGCTCTCAAAAATACCTGCATACGATTTTTCCAATAGGAATAGTCAGTGCCATCAAAATAGGGTGGCCTGGTTACTGAATGTCCCTCGGCCATATACCCTTTGCTAGAATCCATAAGATCGAAAATCTCCTGATCGCTAGATCAATTACGAAAAGCTGTAAATCGGAGAAACCGCTCTGATACCAATTGAAGAGTTATGCGGAAGTACACAATACGGTAATCTAGAAGGGGGGGTTGAATAGATTACGGCAATTTTAAACTGTTGATGGCTTCTTTTCACTGCTACAGCGATCTTAATGAATTTTGATTCAAATTCAATTAAGTGTGAGACCGCTTGAGTTGATTTAAGAGAAAACAGGGAATCAAACGTGCGTATGAACACCGTGCCTACCAATCATCTATCGCAAAACGCGAACAAACCACAGAACACGATGATTTAAGGTGGTTCGGAGTACACAACTCGTGTATCCTACATCCACCGTCCACACACACGCAGAGAAACGAGCTTATGAGCGAGTTCAACACTACAACTCAACCACACACACGTTGTCTGATGAACCACGATCAGAACAACCACAAATAATACGTGAATCAAGCACAGGGATGCTCGAAAACACAACCACACACACACACGATGGATGGAAATTATGAAAGGGGAAGAATTGGGAATTAGGGAACAAATCCGGTTGGAATTCTTCTCCTGGATCGTCCAAACGCTCTTCAAACTTCGATTGGATGTAGATTGATCGATGTAGAAGGTTGAATTGATGACGATCCGGCTTCAGCTCCGCATAGATGGTGATTCCACGTCGATCTGGGCGGAAAGTTGAAGCAGAGCAGCAATTTGGGGCTTTTTCTCTTGGTCCCTTGGAGGCTCTTGGATGGGAGGCTGCTCTCTGCGAAATTGGCTCCAAAAGGATGCTTATATAGTGTTAGGTAAAGGTGGGGGTCGTGGAGGAAGGAAACACCCAAGTGGGGCCGGATTGGAAACCCAAAATCTGAAGTTTCCGTCGGCTGTCGACAGGTGCACTTGCATCTGTCGACAGGCAGACTCAGGCTGAGACCTGGTTTCAGGAAAATGAGTTTCTGAGTGTATCTGTCGACAGGCAGTTTTCATCTGTCGACAGATGCACTCAGGAATAGAAAACCTGAGCTCTGTCCTGGGTTGTCTGTGTGTATCTGTCGACAGGTACATTGCATCTGTCGACAGATGCACTCAGAGATGCAAACCTGAGTTCTGTCTGAGAATGACTGTGTGAATCTGTCGACAGGCAGTTTTCATCTGTCGACAGATGCACCTCTTTGACAGATTTTTGTGCCTTTTGCTCATCTTTTCATTGCTCCATGTTTCATGCTTGTGCACCTACATGCAAATACATTGTTAGTGAAATACATTGTATGATTTAGCAATGTTTAACTCAATCACTTTCATGGTGTTTTTCATGTTAGTTAGCACATCAATTTTGCATTAAATCAATGTTCAAGAATGTTAATGTGATCATCAAAAACATAATATATGGAAAACCCAACATATTATTTCTGCACTTAGAGTTAGAAAGTTGATCAATGCTGGGTGTGTAGCATATCTTGCTTCAGTAGTTTAGTGAGATAGTAAGTCTGTAGAGTGTACCTGTGGTCCGAGAATTTGCAGAGTGTTCCAGGAAATTGCCAGGGTTAGCTCCACACAGGGAGGTAGATTTTACAGTGAGTGCAGCCGGGCAGTATGCCCTCAAAGGTACCTATAGAATAGCACCAGTAGAATTAAAGGAACTAAAGAAGCAATTGCAGGAATTATTAGAGAAAGGTTTTATCAGACTCAGTCACTCGCCGTGGGGAACACCAGTGTTATTTGTTAAAAAGAAAGATCGTAGCTTGAGAATGTGTATAGACTACGGGCAATTGAACAAGGTTACTATTAAAAATAAGTATCCACTTCCCAGGATTGATGATCTGTTTGATCAGCTACAGACAGCTAAGGTATTCTCTAAGATTGATTTGAGGTTAGGGTATCATCAGTTGCGGATTAAGGAACGAGACATTGACAAGACAGCTTTCAAGACCAGATATGGGCATTATGAGTTGTGGCTATGCCGTTTAGACTAACCAATGCACCAGCAGCTTTTATGAATTTAATGAATTGGATATTCCATCCTTATTTGGATTAGTTTATTGTGGTTTTCATTGATGACATATTGATGTATTCAGCATCAGAGGAAGAGCATGTGGCACATCTAAGGGTCACATTGCAGACTTTGCAAGATCATCAGTTATATGCCAAGTTCAGTAAATGTGAATTTTGGTTGAAGGAAATTCAGTTTCTGGGTCATGTAATCTCAGGTCAGGGTGTGGCAGTTGATCCAACAAAGGTAGAGGCAGTAATGAAATGGGAAGAACCGAGAACAGTGTCGAAAATTAGAAGTTTTCTGGGTTTGGCAGGTTATTACAGGAGATTCATTCAGGACTTTTCAAAGATAGCAGCACCTATGACAAAATTGACTAGAAAAGGAGTGCCATTTGTATGGTCTTTAGACTGCAGGCGCAGTTTTGTAGAGTTGAAGAAGAGGCTTACCACAGCACCCATATTGGAAATACCGTCAGGCAACGGAGGATTTGTGTTATATATAGATGCATCTAGAAGAGGATTGGGTGCAATACTAATGCAGCATGGAAAGGTGGTAGCTTATGCATCAAGGCAATTGAAGAAGCATGAACAGAATTATCTGACTCATGATTTAGAGCTGGCAACAGTTGTGTTTGCACTGAAGATTTGGCGCCATTACCTGTATGGTGAGAGGTTGAGATATTCACTTATCATAAAAGCTTGAAGTATATCTTTTAACAGAAAGATTTGAATTTGAGACAGCGCAGATGGATGGAGTACTAAAAGATTATGATTTCAGCTTAGCATACCATCCAGGCAGAGCCAATGTTGTGGTAGATGCACTGAGCAGAAAAGCAGTTATGAGCCATATGATGATCAGAGAATGGAAATTATATGAAGATGTGGTAGAGAATTCATTGTTTGTGCCAAATAGTCAGCGATGAGCAATATTAGCAAATAGTGCAGTGGAGCCTTCTTTATATTGACAGATAGTGGAAGCTCAAAGAACAGATGAAAATTTGGTGGATATTGTGAGAATGGAGGAGGTTACACTTGATGATGACAGCATGGTCAGGCTTAAGGGTCGGTTGCATGTGCCAGCAGATGCCGAGGTAAAGCAGAAAGTGTTAGAGGAAGCTCACCGATCTAGATACACCATCCATCCAGGCAGTACCAAGATGTATCAAGACTTGAAGAAGCATTTCTAGTGGCTGAACATGAAGAAAGAAATTGTGGAATTTATAGCAAGATGTCTGGTATGTCAACAAGTGAAGGCAGAGCATCAGAGGCCAGGAGGACTATTGTGACCATTGCCCATTTCGCAGTGGAAATGGGATGATATTGCCATGGATTTTGTAGTTGGTTTGCCCAGAACTGCAGCGGTCATAATGGTATTTGGGTTTTTGTGGATAGATTGACCAAGGTTTACAGGTTATTGGCAGTGAGCATGTCATGGACTGTGGATAGATTAGCTAGATTATATGTAGATAGAATAGTACCTTTGTATGGAATTCCAGTGACAATTGTCTCAAATAGAGATCCCAGGTTTACTTTAGATTCTGGAGGAGTTTGCAGAGAGTAATTGGCACAGAATTAAGGTACAGCTCAACTTATCATCCACAGATAGATAGGCAGACAGAAAGAACAATCCAGACTATAGAAGATATGTTGAGAGCTTGTTGTTTAGTATGGGGAGGTACATGGGAGCACCACTTGGGCATGGTAGAGTTGCATACAATAACAGTCATCATGCGAGCATCGGCATGGAACCTTATGAAGTTTTATATGGAAGACCGTGCAGGACACCATTAAACTGGCATGAAGTAGGTGAGAGACAGGTTATGGGTTCAGAGTTAATTTAGTAATGTTCAGAAATGGTTAACCTTATCAAGGAAAAGCTTCAAACAGGTGCAGAGTCGTTAGAAGAGTTATGCAGACACCAGACGTAGGCCACTATAGTTTAAAGTTGGTGATTATGTGTTTTGAAGGTTTCTCCAACTAAAGGTGTACTCAGGTTCAGCAAGAAAGGTAAATTGAGTCCCAAATATGTTGGTCCATTCTAGATATTAGAAAGAATTGGTGAAATAACTTATAGATTGGATCTCCCAACAGACTTCATAGATGCACATGATGTGTTGTTGAGCAACTACCCCTAAGAAAATCATTTAAGATTTTAAATTATTATTATATCATGATTTTTCTATGACAAAACCTTTAAAAGACTTTCTACAAATTAAATGTATCAATTATATACCACAGAAAATAGTTTGGACAAACTCTATCTCGAAAAAATTTCGAAGTCCACAAACTACTCTATGTGTATCACACTGTATCCCACTATCAACTCCAACTTCATACAATCGAATACTCAGAAATCTAACTCCTCTGAATCTGACTTTATACAGTCGGATACTTCATTCTGGACTTCAATTCTCAGAAATCGAATTCTTTTGTATCCGACTTCTAAAGTCGAATTCTCTGTCTTGTTTCTGTCTAACTCCATGGAAGCGAATTATGACTTACTAATACATTTCTATCCGATTTTCTAAGTTGAATGATATAATCTCAATGCACTTTTGATGAAGTCGAATCAGTCAATTCTCATGTTTCTGTCTCCGACTCCTAGATTCGAAGTACACTCTTTTTTGAATCCGACTTCACTGACAGTCCTATACTGTAGTTTTTCTGTGCAGATAATATTTTATCAACTTATGAAATGTTGATTGCATATCATCTTATCTTCTTAATATGATTTCTGTCAGAACTTACATTGACTGAATATTTTCTCTGTCTATCAGATACATTATTTAATATATATTCTGACATGATAAGACATATTATACTCAAAATATTCTTCTAAAATTGTCTATGAATATATTTGCTACATCTGTTCAAATTGATCTCTTGCTTCATGACAGTAGTCCGGATTTTCTTCATTTCAGAAGATATGTTGCATTTATTATTTTTAGACATATGGCATCTGATAGAGGCTCACCTAGCACTGTCAAACATGTCTATACCTTCTGTTTGTCCATCCTTTATTGGTCTGAAAAGCTACATGTCCGAGGTTTCTATACTTTTATTTTCTATGACTTACCTACCTCAGAAAGTATGGAGGTACCCTATCTTTTTGTCATGTCTTTGCTACAGGATATTTATTAGACATGTTTTCAGCATGGGCTTTCTCAGAGTAATTAATTGGAAGTTGACCCCTTAGCTGTGAAGCTGCAAGCCTCGTCTAAAGACATTAGATAGAGACAAAGATAGAAGGACTTATGGACAACAACCTCAACCAGCATCCAAAGGATTAAAGGCTCTCCTCAAATGGTCAGATTCCCAACGGCCATTTTTTTTAAACGGCTACATTCCTCTGAAGAATATAAAAGAAGCCAAAGTTTGAAAGGAGTATACACACATACATATAAGGGATCTGAACAGTTAGAATTTCAGAGACCAGCTAGCAACTCCTTCAACTCTCATGTAACGCCCCTCTTAGACCCAGTACAGTTATACCAACTCACATTGGATCTAACAGAAGTATTACAGTGGAATAAATCCAACATTTGACGGTACAGGTTGAGATATACACAAATGATAATTCAATTCCAATAATAAGCAACAGAATATGGAACTAAATGATTGTAATCAACATTATACTCAAATATAAAGTCTAGAGCATAAAAGAGAATAACAATAGTCCCAAATTTATTACATTCATAGTCTAATGCTAAAAGAAAATACATATAGTCCTCACATACAAGAGTCACTCTAAGATCTCTCAACCAATCTAAGTCTCCACGTCTCTCGCTCCGAGTCAGTGTGTACTAACTCCTGAGTGTCCTCTGGTTCTTCTGAAATGTAAGAAAGTATGAGTCTACAAGACTCAGCAAATCACATGAAAGACAGTTCACGATGTTGAACCACTCTAAGGTTATCTGTGATCTTGGTATTTTGGTGATAACAAAATTTATGATGCATTAGATGATAAAAATATATATATTGCGAAGATAACAAAATATAGATATTCATAAATATTTTGCTTCATCTGTGTGCATCAATCCCTTTAACAGATGATAAGTCTCATTGAATATTTTGTTTCATCTGTGTCGCATCAATCTCATAGCAAAATGCTAAGTCTCACATTGATACAATATTGGCGCACTAAAATGATAAAGTTGATGTCTAATCATATACATCGATTTCTGTTTAAAGTGCCAAAGTAACAAGCGCTACAACGATTTGTTAAGAAATCAATGCCATAATGATTTCATAAGTGTTCGCACGATTTCTTCTGTAAGCGCAACGACTTGCTAAGAAATCGATGCCATAACGATTTCATAAGTGTTCGCAACGATTTCTTTAGAACGTAATGATTTCTTAAGTAAGCACAACAATTTCGCTCTCATAACGATTTGATAAGTGAGTGCAACGATTTGCCCTCACATCGATTTGCCCTCGCAACAATTTGATAAGAATTTGATCTTAGAACGATTTCATAAGTGATCACATCGATTTTTTACTGATCACAACGATTTCTTCAGAAGATCATAACGATTTGCTTGCATAACGATTTCATAAATGATCACATCGATTTGTTTATAAATGAGAACGACTCTTCACACAACGATTTCATAAGTCATGCTCATAACGATTTCTTCATGGATTCTGATTAAACTCAGATTGCCTTTATATTTCAAATATGCTTGGCGCCTAAAGAAAAATCAAACATCTTCTGACACAAAAAGGTGCATGCATATTTGAGAGTCTCGTCAAAAGATATGACCTACTATTTTCAGCATGTTAGCAAAAACACAGTAACATGTACTGTTACCTTAAAACATTCTTTTATACTAACGCTCTCTTCTATGCTTACAGACCTCGAAGACCACCAGAGTCTGGTTAAGACAAATGAAGAGAAGATAAGCAACGGTCAGAACTCCAACGGATCCAAAACTCAAACGGCTATCTCTTCAAAGGATCTCTTCAGCGGATCCATTCAAGCTGCTCATATAAAAGAAGGAGCATTGCTGAAGAAATAATAAGAGCTTTTTTCATGAATATCTTTGAAGGAGTGTACAACTGTGAGAAGAACCTCAACGACACATACACTCAAAGAAAGAGAGAGAGAGCCTGAGCCCAGCAGAAGCACTCAAGCTTTCAAGCATCTCAAGCATTCAAGCATTCAAGCACTATTGCTTTCTTTTCTCTCTTCTGTTTCTCTCCGAGCTCATTATATATCTAGGAGAGTCTGGGACTGTGAGCCTTTACACAAGTGTTTATCTTGTAAAGCCTCTCAGTATGATCTTTCTAAGAAAGATCTGTGTCCGGCTGTAGGACTGTATACAGTAGACAACCTAGCTAGGGGTTAGTGTCTAGCAGAACCGCACTAGGGTTTGTACAAGAGGTTGGCTTCTTTACCTGTAAGAGAAGTGGGTTTCCTTCTTGCCCGGGAAAGAGAAGAAGACCAGCTGGGGTGCTGGGTGTTGTAGTGTCCTTAAGGGGGACTGTACCCTTGGTTAGTGAAATCCCAAGAGGTTGCTTGGGGACTGGACGTAGGACTTCCATGTGGGAAGAGCCGAACCAGGATAAATTCCTTGTGTCATTTGTGTGATTGTTTATTTGCTTCCGCACTGCTACTCTTTATCACACTAAACTAACCAAACCTTCAAGTGTTAATTTCTGTGTTTAAGTTTATATTTCAGATTTCAGAAAAACCTATTCACCCCCCCTCTAGGTTGCTTGTTGCCGTACCAAAAGGGACACAAGTGGTATCAGAGCCAGGTTTCTGAACTTCCAAGAAGATCCGACGATCTTAGAGCGAAGATCCATGGCAGCTCAAGGATATGCTGAAGGTCAATCAGTCACCAGACCTCCATTCTTTCATGGAGAGGACTACCAATACTGGAAGATGAGAATGAAATGCTTCATTCGAGGCACAGACTTTTATCTGTGGCAGGTAATTGAGGTAGGTGATTTTATTTTTGTCCCTACTGAAAACACTACTAACATCACAACAGTGGATAAGATAAAGCTATCACTAAACTTTAAAGCTAAAAACTATTTATGTTGTGCTTTATCTAAAAGGGAATTCAATAGAGTGTCTGCATGCAAATCTGCCAAGATATATGAGATAAACTGCAGGCCACTTATGAAGGAATAGATAAAGTGAAGCAAACTAGGATAGATATTCTAGTATCACATTATGAACAATTTAAAATGCTTCCTCATGAAGACATTACTACTATGTACAATCGTTTTTCAACCATAGTAGCTAATTTAAGCTCTCTAGGTAAAAATCTTTCTGATGAAGAAAATGTGAGAAAAATACTTAGGTCCTTAACTATATCATGGACACCTAAGGTAACTGCCATTGAAGAAGCCCATGACTTGACCAAATTATCGATCGATAATCTGATAGGTTCTCTTATGGCACATGAAATAAATATGGAGCGATATCTGAAAACTCATCTAAGAAGAAATGTACTAATGCTCTTAAAGTTGTAGCTGCTCCTTCCATCTCTTCTTCTAGTTCCCAGGATGCAGATTCTGAAGACTCCAATATGGATGAAGTATTGTCCAAGCTTCAGAAAATTTTGAAGAAGAAGAAAAACGGATCAAGAAGGATCCAAAGAAAAGAGAAAAAGGAGAAAGAACCAGTTTGCTATGAATGCAGAAAACCTGGACATCTGAGACCAGACTGTCCAAGCTCAAGAAGATTGGTCAAACTGATAAGTCCAAGAAGTAGCACAAGAAATTAAAAGAAAAGCCATGGCGGATGCTTGGGAAAATGAAGAGGTCACAAGCTCAGAATCATCAAGCTCAAAATCGGAGAAGGAGCAGGAAATCTAGCCCTCATGGTAGGACTAGATGAGGTACATTATGACCCATCTTTTAGCTCTTGCACTGATTCAGGATCAGAATCTGAAGACTTAGAAGAAGTCTTTAATGAACTATATGAAAAACATAAAAATGTTGTAAAAGAATTAAAGAGTCTGAAAAACAACACTATTTGCTTAGAAAACACCAATTCTGATCTTAAATCCGAACTGGAGCAACTAGAAAAACAATTAAAGGACAATAAAGATAATATTTATCTTTTGAATAAAGATTTAAAAAATAAGGACAATGAAAAATTAGAGTTAGAAGAAAATTTTAAAACTCTAACTGAAGAAAATATTTATTAAAAGAATCAGTTAGAAAATTAACTGAAGGGAAAACATCTTTAGCCTATGTTTAAAAGGATCAAAATCTGGAAATAATAAACAAGGCTTGGATACATACCTCTGGAAAAGGAAAACAAGCAATAATTCCAAGAAAATATCCATTACCAAAATTTGTAAGAGAAACCAAGTTGCCCAGAAAATGGCCCTGTAAAAAGAAATGTTTTAAAAAATTATGTCCTACACAGACATCATAAAAACAATAAGAACTGCAAAATAGATTATATTCATTGTTGTTCTCATTGTAATAAATTAGGACACACAGTAAACACCTGCACAACAAGGCACTTAGTTTGGATTCCTAAAGGTTATTCATGCATCTAACCATCAAGGACCCAAAAAGATTTGGGTACCTACCTCTGAGTAATGTATTTGCAGGTTAGCCTTGGAGCATCAAAAACCAAGAATGCTCAAGGCAGGAGTGACTGCAGATTCTTCATTCAAATCACATCTGAAGAAAGAGTAGTCACAAAAATGAATTAGTCTTTATTACTAACAATTATTTGCAAGTTTCATTAAGGTGGAGTCTCTCATTCAGGGG
>JACBKR010005896.1:0-15586 GCA_014218235.1 Colocasia esculenta | reverse complement strand
GTATCGTATAACGATTTCCTTATAAGCATAATGATTTCATAAGTATCGCATAACAATTTCCCTTATAAGCATAACGATTTCATAAGTATCTGTTTCTTATAACCATGAACGTTCTATCGCTACAACATTTTTGGTTTCACATAGATTTCAGTTTCACAACGATCTGTTAGTGAAACAACGATTTCGGTTTCACAACGATTCATTAAGTGAAACAAGATCTCTGTGACGGCCCTCATTATACCGGTACGGTTCTTACCAACCCACGTCAGTATAGCGAGAGTCCTCACAGTGGGACATTTACCCAAAGATACATACAGCTGAGATACACGCGAATATACAACAGAGTAGCGGAAGTAAAAGACAACTGTCTTCATTTATCACATCCACATTAAACATACATGAAATTCGCAATTAACATTAAAAGAAAAAGTTCACATAATTAAATTGCTGAAATTTAAATACATATTGTCCACACTTATACATTCTTTTCATGATAACTCTAGTACAACGTTCAAAGTACATACTTGAATGCACAAGTCACAAAGAACTCCAAAGACTAATCTCCGCGCTCGGAGTCCGTCTCCATTGTCTCCTCCAACGGTGCCACGTCACCAACTACACCAGTACGCCAAAGCAAGGGTGAGTCTAAAGACTTAAAAGCAACACTACTCATAACATACACGTATAAGTCATAGCAGTTTCTACATGCACATTCAAAATTTTCAACACATGGCATGCAGTGATTTGAAAGTTTCAACCGATCTGGAAGTTTTACAAATAAATACATGGATCATGCTTTCAGATTTTAAGAATAAAACTTACCTATCACATGCTCTCTATTCAATTTATCGTGAAATTTTGCCTTTAAGAACCAAGACATGAGAGCTACCAACATGAACATGTGCATATATGAAAGGCAAACACAACTAGCATGAGTTTTACATGTTCTTAAGTACATACGTAGACATTTTCACACATGCTTTAAGTTTCTGGTTTCACATGGTTTAATGGATTGTAACCTACACATGAGAGCTACAATGTTGTTTAAAACATACCATGTGAACAACCAATCATGCTATTTTGTACACGTGCTCATCAATTATCCCTAACATGGATTCTAGACATTTTTGCACATATAAACATGATGATAACAACATGAAATTACTGATTTCACATGGTTTCAGATTTGTCTCCACATGGATTTCAATGTCATATTCTCACATTTTTAGTTTAACATTTTCTTTACACAAGTTTCCAATTCACATTGTTGCACTTTACACATACACATTTCCATTGTTCACTCACACATTACACATGACCACATACACATACACATTACATATTACACATTTTAGGTGCCGTGACACATAGTCCAAACCACCAAAGAAGGACATATAACATCACATTACACATAGACGCCATCTAGGCATTTCAATGGCGACTCTTGGACTGCGCAGACCAGGAGAACAAGTCTCCACCCTAACCAGTGGTACTTGTCCACCTCCAGGATTTCCCCATAATGCCCTTAGGGTCACTTACACATTGAACTTTCTCAGGGAGACTTTTCCCTGATACAGTTCCACTGCCCTCTACGGAAGCAGTGTCACATGGGCACAGTTACACATTTACACATTTTACCGATTTACACATGGTTTTACACATATCACTTTTCATCTCATTCACTTTCTCACTCACATGCATATCTCTGTTTTTCCTGACATGGCACTACAGATTTCAGGAGTTTAACACACAGTAAATTCACTAATCAGGTGGGTTTAAACAATATCTAACCACCTCACGATAACATACACGAATTTTTACATTTCACATGGAAAAAACAACTCCTTATACACTGGTCCAAATGACTAAAATTTTAACCACATGCTATTTTCGGGTTCAAGGTCATACATTCAATTTTCATATTTTTCTGAGCTAAATAGAATTTACAGAAAATCAAATACCTATTTCGCATGCCATTCACAATTTAGATCGATATGGAGTTTAACACTATCATGCATTTTTGCCACTTACTGTTTGAACAGAGACTACTGTTATATGCATGACTGAGAATACAAAATTTACCCTAAATCATACAACCATAGATCGATCACCATAATCTTTCTTTCATGGCTTTTTATTTACCAAACCGAATTTATTGCAATTTATGCAAGCATGGACAATTTATCAAAAATTGAGTATACATATACTGATCCACTAATCTTCATGATCTGAAAAAACTGAGGCATTCAGACTAATCTAATATATATAAAACATGGATTGGCAAGATTATCAACAATCATGCTTACAAATTCTGGAATACAATTTTCTAACATCCACCACCACACATCACACTCATCCACACACCACATTTACAGTATACATAGTGTATAGGGTTACCATATATCCTCATCACGGAAACCATACCGAAAATAGTTGTATAGGAAGGGAGAACAAGTCACTGTTCTGTCCAGAGGAACTTGTCGGCGGTCTCTGGCGCGACTGACTCAGTGTCAGCGGCATGGTCGATGGACGCCAAGCATAATCTCAGCGTCCAGTGACCTTGCCGTCAATGCAGGTCTGTGCAGAACACAGACCCGAGCTCTCAAGATGGGTGAATGTGAGGGTCAAGGACTCGAGGGAAAATTCATAAAAATTGTAGAATCGACCTAGACACATATGGGGACATTATGGTTAGGTCTCTGCCTTTTATAAATTGCTCCAATGGATCTCAGGTGCTGGTGAAGCCCTCCTTGGGCAGTCCCAAGAAGGTGCAGAACTGTCCTCCAAGATCTCCTCCCTCCGGGCTCCTGGATGATCTCCACAGCAAGGGAATGTCGGGGAGGTCTTCCCTTCTGTCCAGCTAGCTCTTGTCTTGTTGAGGAAGATGGCCGGATACACAACTTCAGGGGGTTAGATCTTTGGGTGCAAAGTGGGGGTTTTCTCACAGTTCCCTCTAGGGTTTTCTCCTCTTGTCTCTCTCTTGCAAAGGTGAAGAGAGGGGTGGGGAAGACAGATCCGGTTCAGACATATGGGAGAGGTCTCTCTCCCACTCACAAGGTGACAAGATGGCTCTCAGAGCCGGTTGGGGACAGCTCCCCAATGGGTGAGCTCCCTTGTTTCGGAGAATTTCTGGCTCTGCAACGCATGCAGGTCAGAGAGATAGGCGTCCATATCGTTAGACGCCAGGATTAGTGTTGGCGTCCATGTCTGGACGCTAACACCACCTCAAGAGCTAGGGGTTGACGCCAATCTGGCCTTCAGCCAGAACTCTAAAATATGCAGAAAACCATGCATGCCATGCTTGTATACATGCAATATGTATATGGTAGTGTATTCATACTATCACCATTCAATACATGCATTATTTACATATAGTATAAACATATGCACACGTAATTGTACTAATTAATACATACGTAAGTATGTATATACATACACAAGCACAAACATACATACACAAATACAAATAATGCGACGGAAATTCGAGGGCCTTACACCCTCTCCCCTTAAAGAAACTTCGTCCTCGAAGTTAGAACGACACTACTCAAACAAAAGACGATACTTCTTCTCATTGCATCCTCAAGCTCCCAAGTAGCCTCCTCTCGTAAGAAGTTCCGCCATAGGAACTTCACCGATGGACTCTTGATTCTTGTTCCGGAGATGCTGAACCTTCCGGTCAAGAATGGCTACTAGTTGCTCGACATACGAAAGATCTGGTTGGATTTCCACTGGCTCATGACTAATCTCATGAGACGGATTTCGGACATACTTCCTGAGCATAGATACGTGGAATACAGGGTGAACGCTAGCCAAAGCTGGGGGTAATGCTAGCTCATATGCCACGCTGCCCAAACGTCTGAGAATCTCATATGGGCCAATGAATCTAGGGCTTAGCTTGCTATGCCTGCCAAATCTGATGACACCACGAGTAGGCGATATCTTCAAGAAGACATGATCGCCAACCTCGAACTCCAAATCCTTCCTTCTGTTGTCGGCATAACTCTTCTGCCTATCCTGTGCCGCAACAAGCCTTTTCCTGATAAGCTGAATCTTATCCGAAGTTTCCTGAACTAACTCGGTCCGATCAATGCCTATCACTAGTCTCCTCCCAACATAAGGAGATCTGCAGGGCCTACCATACAACACCTCGAATGGAGCCATACCAATACTAGCATGAAAGCTGTTGTTGTATGCGAACTCCACAAGAGGTAAATGACGCTCCCAATCATCCTTCCAATCTAGAACACATACTCTCAACATATCCTCGAGCGTCTGGATAGTCCTCTCGGGACTGTCCATCGGTCTGGGGATGAAACGCCAAACTGAGCCTCAGCTCCTAACCTAACGCATCCTGAAGACCCTTCCACAATCTCGAAGTAAATCTCGGATCTCGATCCGAAATGATCGACTTCGGCACACCATGCAATCTAATGATACCACTAACTATAAATCTAGCTAAACTCTCTACTGACTGCTTCTTCTTCATAGGCAAGAAATGACCAGTCTTCGAGAATCTATCTACAACTAACCCAAATCTAGTCATTGCCCCTTCTAGATCGAGGCAAACCCGAAACGAAGTCCATAGTGACAGCTTCCCACTTCCACAACTGGGATATCCATCCTCGCATAAGGCCGGATGGTCGCTGTCTCTTGGCCGTCACTTGCTGACATACTAGACATCTAGACACATAATCCGCAACATAGTTCTTCATGCCGGACCACCAAAATGATCTCTTCAGGTCTTGATACATCTTAGTGTTACCCGGATGAATAGAGAATCGCGATCTATGAGCCTCCGCTAACACATGCTCACGGACATCTACCAAATCAGGGACACAAACACGGTGCTGAAATCTAATCACACCGTCCTCATCACGAGCAATGCCCGCCTTACCCACTAACTCTAACAATCTAGGGTCGGCTTTCTGCTGCTCAATCACCTCATGAAGACTGAGGATCTAAAGGATAGCTGAGCTACAACAGCCTGACACAGCGATGGCTCTAACTCGGTCTTAGAGCACGCTGCATCCTCCAACATCTTCCAATCCTGCTGGAGCGAAGACCTATTTCTACTAAGAGCGTCGGCTACGACGTTTGCCTTTCCAGGATGATACTGAAGGTCGAAGTCATAGTCCTTCAAGAACTCAATCATCTCCTCTGTCTCAAGTTTAATTCCTTTTGGGAGAAAAGTACTTCAGGCTCTTGTGGTCGGTAAAACACCTCAAATCTGACACCATAAAGATAGTGCCTCCAGATCTTTAGTGCATGAACCACAACTGTGAGTTCCAAATCATGAGTCGGGTAGTTCCTCTCATGCTCCTTCAACTGACGAGAAGCATAAGCCACTACCCTATCTTGCTGCATGAGCACACAGCCTAAACCAATCTGAGATGCATCCGTATAAATGGCAAAACCTTCTGAACCACTGGGCAATACAAAAACTGGAGCAGAAGTAAGCTTAGCCTTCAATAGCTGAAAGCTACGCTCACATGCCTCAGACCATACGAACTTCTCACCCTTCCTGGTCAGCTTTGTCAAAGGGGCGGCGATGGATGAGAAACCCTCAATGAATCGCCAATAATAACCAGCTAACCCAATGAAACTACGAATCTCCGAAGGAGTCTGGGGAATCTCCCACTTCATAACTACTTGGACCCTTGCTGGATCAACAGCATATACCAGTGCTGGAGATCACATTCCGAGAAAGTGAACCTCGTGCAACCAGAACTCGCACTTCCTGATTTTCGCATACAGCTTGTGCTCACGGAGAACCTCTAAGACTAACCTCAAATGCTGACGATGTGTGGCCTCATCTGGGAATAGACCAACACGTCATCGATAAACACAACAACAAAGCTATCTAAATACGGACTAAACACCCAGTTCATGAGATCATGAATGCTGCAGGGGCGTTGGTCAATCCAAAAGGAAGAACCAAGAACTCATAATGTCCATAACGGGATCTAAATGCCGTCTGGAGACATCCTCACTCCTACTCTGCAGCTGATGATAACCAGATCGCAAGTCAATCTTAGAAAAGACGGACATGCATCCTGCAACTTGTCAAACAGATCATCAATCCGAGGTAGGGGGGTACCTGTTCTTCACAGTCACTTGTTCAACTTCCTATAGTCAATGCACAACACGAAGGACCCATCTTTCTTCTTGACGAATAATACAGGTGCGCCCCAAGGGAAACACTAGGGCGAATGAATCCTTATCAAGCAATTCTTGTAAATTGCTTCCTCAACTCGGCTAACTCTGAGGGGCCATCCGATATGGGGCCTTCGAGATAGGAGAGGTGCTTGGAAGCAACTCTATAGTGAACTTTATCTCCCTATCCGGTGGCAATCCCGACAAGTCATCGGGAAAGACATCTGGAAAATCCTGCACCACATCGATCTCTGCAAGAGTTAGTGACGAACCAGCATCGGGTACTAGCATAACGCTGGCAAGAAATACGTCACAACCCTTGTTCACCATGCGCATCGCTTCATGGCAGAGATCACTAACTTTCCCGCTAAGTTCTTTGGCAGGGATGAGAGAACTCGTCCTCACCATGAATGCAGAAAACAATCTTCTTTCCGACGGCAATCCACTAACGCATAGTGCTCTCTAGCCAATCCAGACCAGATTAGCATCATAGTCCTTCATCTTTTAGCAAGAAGAAACACCCATCTAGGATTCTATCCTCAATGCACACAAAGGTAATGATGGAATGCACTTCCTAGTCGATACCGTACCCGCAGGGGTGTGCACAGACAAAAGGACCTCTAAATCCTCAGACTCTACGCCTGACTCTAGGGCTAACTCCCTAGAGAACTGCCTAAAAAATGAACGAGTGAGTAGCACCCGTATCAAACAAAACCGCAGCGTGCACACCTAAAAGCAAAATTGTACCTTCGGTGACAAGCTCCGCCTGCTCGGCGTCCTCGCGTGCCAAAGCAAACACTTGAGCTGGGGCTCGAGGCCTTCCTGGTCTTCCTGTAGCTGGCAGCGGCTGCCGCTAATGTTGGGGTTGGCGCTCCACGCTGAAGTCTTGGGCAATCCTTGATCTTGTGGTCGCTGCTCCCTCATTTCAAGCATCTACCCGCTACCAACCAGCACTTGGAACCACCATGTGTCTCTCCCGCAATGGGGACACTCTTTCTTCACACCAGGGGAACGTACAGAAGGTACCTGAGAGTTGCTGACTGTCACGGATCTCTGTGGTGTCTGGTACAACGTTTTCTTCTTATCCTGCCGCTGGAATGTCACAACGGCCTCTTCTGCGAGCGCCTTCTTTTCCTCCAGATATTGCTCCATTTCTCCCTCCTGCCTGCAGGAAACACTGAGCGCGCCTCGTCCAGCGTGTGGTGGTCAAACGCCACGAGTCTCGTCCGCAATGATGGCTTAAGTCCCATCACGAACTTCTTCGTCTTCCTGCGCCTCACCTGACGATATGCGTGCATACTTAGAATGTTCAGAAAACCTAGCCTCATATTCCAGCACGGTCATGGAGCCTTGCATCAGGGAGAGAAAATCCCTGCTCCATTTTGTCCTGGATATGCTCTAGAACGAACTTGGCTCGAAGAGAGTCTCACGAACGTGTCCACGTCACGTCTACTGCTCCGTCCTCAAAGCGTGTACGTAGTAGGGAGGACCACCATACATCTGCTCTCTCCTGCAATACACCTTCATAAGCACCAACTAATAAATTCTAATTAAGCAGAACATACAAACTAACAAAATTAAAAGTCTACCTGTAGCATGTAGGTGGCTAATGTCCCTTATCCTCATTAGGGCACCTGATGGCTCGGAGTTTTCTCTGTCTCCCTTAACCAGCTTTCTGCCATTAATGGAACTCTCCCCCTTAAAAGAGGGTGGGGTCATCCTCTTGAATCGCTCCATGATGGGAGGTCCACATGGTTTCTGAGCTGGTGCCTGAGCCTGCTACATTAAACAATAAACAATATACGATAAACACAATATCAGCAATTTAAATAGCAAACTACTTAGTTGTTTCATTATTCTACCTGGGCCTCCAACTATGCCTGGAGTGCTACCTGGGTATGAGCCTGCATCTACATGGCTTGTACCAGACCATGCAGAATACTCCTCGTAATCCACAGGCGGCGGTGGGGGAAGTACAGGGCCCTCGGGTGCCGGGGCCTGTTGCTCCGCCTGCTCATCACGTCGCGGCTCGTCCTCACGGGCCGACGCTCCCCCTGCCTCATGCTCTCGAAGCCATGGCTGTAATAAATTTCAGCCAACATTAGAGCTAGGTTACTAAGTTTTCTAACCATTTTCTTATCTATCTTTCACTTCTTATTAGTGTTTTCTACACATGTGGGACATATTTAGCATGCAATGGGATGATGACTTAGGTATATTCATGTGCAATCTCAACCGGTCGCTCTGATACCATCTCTGTGACGGCCCTCATTATACTGGTACGGTTATACCAACCCACGTCGGTGTATAGCGAGAGTCTCACAGTGGGACATTTACCCAAACGATACATACAGCTGAGATACACGCGAATATACAACAGAGTAGCGGAAGTAAAAGACAACTGTCTTCATTTATCATCATCCACATTAAACATACATGAAATTCGCAATTAACATAAAAGCTAAAAGTTCACATAATTTAATATGCTGAAATTTAAATACATAATGTCCACACTTTATACATTCTTTCTTGATAACTCTAGTACAACGTTCAAATTACATACTATGAATGCACAGTCACAAAGAACTCCAAAGACTAATCTCCGCGCTCGGAGTCCGTCTCCACTGTCTCCTCCAACGGTGCCACGTCACCAACTACACCTGTACGCCGAAGCAAGGAGTGAGTCTAAAGACTCAGCAAGCAACACTACTCATAACATACACGTATAAGTCATAGCGGTTTCTACATGCACATTCAAATTTTCAACACATGGCATGCTAGTCATTTGAAAGTTCTAACCTATCATGGAAGTTTACAAATAGTACATGGATCATGCTTCAGATTTCTAAGAATAAAACTTACCTATCACACGTCTCTATTTAATTTACTCGTGAAATTTTGCCTTTAAAGAACCAAGACATGAGAACTACCAACATGAACACTGTGCATATATGAAAGGCAAACACAACTAGCATGAGTTTTACATGTTCTTAAGTACATACATAGACATTTTCACATGCATTAAGTTGCTGGTTTCACATGGTTTAATGGTTGTAAACCTACACATGAGAGCTACAATGTTGTTTAAACATACCATGTGAACAACCAATCATGCTATTTTGTACACGTGTTCATCAATTATCCCTACATGGATTCTAGACATTTTTGCACATATAAACATGATGATAACAACATGAAATTACTGATTTCACATTGTTTCAGATTTGTCTCACATGGATTTCAATGTCATATTCTCACATTTTAGTTTCACATTTTCTTTACACAAGTTTCCAATTCACATGGTGCACTTTACACATACACATTTCACATTGTTCACTACACATTAACACATGAACACATACACATTACACATTACACATTACACATTTTAGGTGTCGTGGCACATAGTCCAAACCACCAAAGAAGGACATATATACATCACATTACACATAGATGTCATCTAGGCATTTCAATGGCGACTCTTGGACTGCGCAGACCGGGAGACAAGTCTCCACCCTAACCAGTGGTACTTGTCCACCTCCAGGATTTCCCCCTAATGCCCTTAGGGTCACTTACACATTGACCTTTCTCAGGGGACTTTTCCCTGATACAGTTCCACTGCCCTCTACAGAAGCAGTGTCACATTGGCACAGTTACACATTTACACATTTTACCGATTTACACATGGTTTTACACATATCACTTTCTTTCATCTCACTTTCTCACTCACATGCATATCTCTATTTTTCCTGACATGGCAATACAGATTTCAGGAGTTTAACACACACAGTAAATTCACTAAATCAGGTTGGGTTTAAACAATATCTAACCACCTCACGATAACATACATGGATTTTTACATTTCACATGGAAAATACATAACTCCTTATACACTGGTCCAAATGACCTGAAATTTTAACCACATGCTATTTTCGGGTTCAAGGTCATACATTCAATTTTTCAGATTTTTCTGAGCTAAATAAAATTTAAGAAAATCAAATACCTATTTCACATGCCATTCAATTTAGTCGATATGGAGTTTAACACTATCATGCATTTTTTGCCACTTACTGTTTGAACAGAGACTACGTTATATGCATGACCTGAGAATACAGAATTACCCTAATCATACAACCATAGATCGATCACCACAAATCTTTCTTTCATGGCTTTTTATTTACCAAATCGAATTTATTAGCAATTTATGCAAGCATGGACAATTTATCAAAAAATTGAGAATACGTATACTGATCCACTAATCTTCATGATCTGACAAAACTGAGGCATTCAGACTAATCCTAATCATAAACATGGATTGGCAAGATTATCAACAAATCATGCTTACAAATTCATGGAATACAATTTTCTAACATCACCACCA
Source organism: Colocasia esculenta (assembly GCA_014218235.1). Classification (NCBI taxonomy): domain Eukaryota; kingdom Viridiplantae; phylum Streptophyta; class Magnoliopsida; order Alismatales; family Araceae; genus Colocasia; species Colocasia esculenta. The sequence goes on along the minus strand of JACBKR010005896.1, from coordinate 5,052 downwards.
CACATCACACTCATCCACACACAACATTTAACAGTATACATAGTGTATAGGGTTACCATATATCCTCATCACGGAAACCATACCGAAAATAGTTGTATAGGAAGGGCAGAACAGGTCACTGTTCTGTCCAGAGGAACTTGGCGGCGGTCTCTGGCCGCTGACTCAGTGTCAGCGGCATGTCGATGCGATGGACGCCAAGCATAATCTCAGCGTCTAGTGACCTTGCCGTCAATGCAGGTCTGTGCAGAACACAGACCCGAGCTCTCAAGTTGGGTGAATGTGAGGTCTAGGGAGTCGAGGGAAAATTCATAATAAACATACGCGGGACATTATGGTTAGGTCACTTGCTTTTTAGAAATTGCTCCAATAGATCTAAGGTGCTGGTGAAGCCCTCCTTGGGCAGTCCCAAGAAGATGCAGAGCGTCCTCCAAGATCTCCCTCCTCCGGGCTCCTAGGATGATCTCCACATCAAGGGAATGTCGGGGGGGAGGTCTTCTCTTCAGTCCAACTAGCATCTGTCGAGGAAGATGGCCGGATACACTTCAGAGGGTCAGATCTTTGGGTGCAAAGTGGGGGTTTTCTCACAGCTCCCTCTAGGGTTTTTCTCCTCTTGTCTCTCTCTTGCAAAGGTGAAGAGAGGGTGGGGAAGACAGATCCGGGTTTAGACATATGGGAAGAGGAGGTCTCTCTCCACTAACAAGGTGACAAGATGGCTCTCAGAGCCGTTGGGGATAGCTCCCAATGGGTGAGCTCCCTTGTTTCCGGGAATTTCTAGCTCTGCAACGCATGCAGGTCAGAGAGAATAGGCGTCCATATCGTTAGACGCCAGGATTAGTGTTGGCGTCCATGTCTGGACGCTGACACCACCTCAACGGCTAGGGGTTGACGCCAATCTGGCCTTCGTCCAGAACTCTAAAATATGCAGAAAACCATGCATGCCATGCTTGTATACATGCAATATGTATATGGTAGTGTATGCATACTATCACCATTCAATACATGCATTATTTACATATAGTATAAACATATGCACACGTAATTGTACTAATTAATACGTACGTAAGTATGTATATACATACATAAACACAAACATACATACACAAATACAAATAATGCGACGGAAATTCGAGGGCCTTACACCCTCTCCCACTTAAAGAAACTTCGTCCTCGAAGTTAGAACGACACTACTCAAACAAAAGGGGATACATCTTCTTCATCGCATCCTCAAGCTCCCAAGTAGCCTCCTCTCGTGAGAAGTTCTGCCATAGGACCTTCACCGATGCGATTCTCTTGTTCTGGAGTTGCTGAACCTTCCGGTCAAGAATGGCTACTGGTTGCTCGACATACGAAAGATCTGGTTGGATCTCCACTGGCTTATGACTAATCACATGAGACGGATCTCGACATACTTCCTGAGCATAGATACGTGGAATACAGGGTGAACACTAGCCAAAGCTGGGGGTAATGCTAGCTCATATGCCACGCTTCCCAACGTCTGAGAATCTCATATGGGCCAATGAATTTAGGGCTTAGCTTGCTATGCCTGCCAAATCTGACGACACACCAGTAGGCGATATCTTCAAGAAGACATGATCGCCAACCTCGAACTCCAAATCCTTCCTTCTGTTGTCGGCATAACTCTTCTGCCTATCCTGTGCCGCAACAAGCCTTTTCCTGAGAAGATGAATCTTATCCAAAGTTTCCTGAACTAACTCCGGTCCGATCAACTGCCTATCACCAGTCTCCTCCCAACATAAAGGAGATCTGCAGGGCCTACCATACAACGCCTCGAATGGAGCCATACCAATACTAGCATGAAAGCTTTTGTTGTATGCGAACTCCACAAGAGGTAAATGACGCTCCCAATCATCCTTCCAATCCAGAACACACGCTCTCAACATATCCTCGAGCGTCTGGATAGTCCTCTCGGACTGTCCATCGGTCTGGGGATGAAACGCCGAACTGAGCTTCAGCTCCGAACCTAACGCATCCTGAAGACCTACCACAATCTCGAAGTAAATCTCGGATCTTGATCCGAAATGATCGACTTCGGCACACCATGCAATCTAATGATACCACTACATACAATCTAGCTAAACTCTCTACTGACTGCTTCTTCTTCATAGGCAAGAAATGAGCAGTCTTCGAGAATCTATCTACAACTACCCAAATCGAGTCATTGCCCCTTCTAGATCGAGGCAAACCCGAAACGAAGTCCATAGTGACAGCTTCCACTTCCACACTGGGATATCCATCCTCTGCATAAGGCCGGATGGTCCGCTGCGCTCGGCCTCACTTGCTGACATACTAGACATCTAGACACATAATCTGCAACATCCTTCTTCATGCCGGACCACCAAAATGATCTCTTCAGGTCTTGATACATCTTAGTGTTACCCACATGAATAGAGAATCGTGATCTGTAAGCCTCCGCTAACACATGCTCACGGACATCTACCAAATCAGGGACACAAACACGGTGCTGAAATCTAATCACACCGTCCTCATCACGAGCAATGCCCGCCTTACCCACTAACTCTAACAATCTAGGGTCGGCTTTCTGCTGCTCAATCACCTCATCCAAGACTGAGGATCTAAGGGATAGCTGAGCTACAAAGCCTGACACAGCGATGGCTCTAACTCGGTCATAGAGCACGCTGCATCCTCCAACATCTTCCAATCCTGCTGGAGCGAAGACCTCTTTCTACTAAGAGCATCCGCTACGACGTTCGCCTTTCCAGGATGATACTGAAGGTCGAAGTCATAGTCCTTCAAGAACTCAATCCATCTCCTCTGCCTCAGGTTTAATTCCTTTGGGAGAAAAGGATACTTCAAGCTCTTGTGGTCGGTAAACACCTCAAATCTGACACCATAAAGATAGTGCCTCCAGATCTTTAGTGCATGAAGCACAGCTGCGAGTTCCAAATCATGAGTCGAATAGTTCCTCTCATGCTCCTTCAACTGATGAGAAGCATAAGCCACTACCCTATCTTGCTGCATGAGCACACAGCCTAAACCAATCTGAGATGCATCGTATAAATGACAAAACCTTCTGGACCATTGGGCAATAAAAATACCGGAGCAGAAGTAAGCTTAGCCTTCAATAGCTGAAAGCTACGCTCACATGCCTCAGACCATACGAACTTCTCACCCTTCCTGGTCAGCTTTGTCAAAGGGGCGGCGATGGATGAGAAACCCTCAATGAATCGCCGATAATAACCAGCTAACCAATGAAACTACGAATCTCCGATGGAGTCTGGGAATCTCCCAATCCATAACTGCTTGGACCTTTGCTGGATCAACAGCTACACCAGCGCCGGAGATCACATGCCCGAGAAAGTGAACCTCGCGCAACCAGAACTCGCACTTGCTGAACTTCGCATACAGCTTGTGCTCACGGAGAACCTCTAAGACTAACCTCAAATGCTGACGATGTGTGGCCTCATCTGGGGAATAGACCAACACGTCATCAATAAACACAACAACAAAGCTATCTAAATACGGATTAAACACCCGGTTCATGAGATCATGATGATGATGCAGGGGCGTTGGTCAATCCGAAAGGAAGAACCAAGAACTCATAATGTCCATAACGGGATCTAAATGCCGTCTTGGACACATCCTCACTCCTAATCCGTAGCTGATGATAACCAGATCGCAAGTCAATCTTAGAAAAGACTGATGCATCCTGCAACTGGTCAAACAGATCATCAATCCGAGGTAAGGGGTACCTGTTCTTCACAGTCACTTGGTTCAACTTCCTATAGTCAATGCACAACCGAAGTGACCCGTCTTTCTTCTTGACGAATAATACAGGTGCGCCCCAAGGGGAAACACTAGGCGAATGAATCCCTTATCAAGCAATTCTTGCAATTGCTTCCTCAACTCGGCTAACTCTGCAGGGGCCATCCGATATGGGGCTTCGAGATAGGAGAGGTGCCTGGAAGCAACTCTATAGTGAACTCTATCTCCCTATCTGGTGGCAATCCAGACAAGTCATCGGGAAAGACATCTGGAAAATCCTGCACCACATCGATCTCTGCAAGAGTCAGTGACAAACCAGCATCGGGTACTAGCATAACGCTGGCAAGAAATGTGTCACAACCCTTGTTCACCATGCGCATCGCCTTCATGGCAGAGATAACTAACTTTCCCGCTAAGTTCTTTGGCAAGGGATGAGAGAACTCGTCCTCACCAGGAATGCGGAAAACAAATTCTTCCACCGATAATCCACTAACGCATAGTGCTCCTCTAGCCAATCCAGACCAAGAATAGCATCATAGTCCTTCTCTCTAGCTTTAGCAAGAAGAAACACCCATCTAGGATTCTATCCTCAATGCACACAGGTAACGACGGAATGCACTTCCTAGTCGATACCGTACCCGCAGGGGTGTGCACAGACAAAGGGACCTCTAATCCTCAGACTCTACGCCTGACTCTAGGGCTAACTGCCTAGCGAACCGCTCAGAAATGAACGAGTGAGTAGCACCCGTATCAAACAAAACCCGAGCGTGCACACCTAAAAGCAAAACTGTACCTTCGGTGACATGCTCCGCCTGCTCGGCGTCCTCGCGTGCCAAAGCAAACACTCGAGCTGGGGCTCGAGGCCTTCCTGGTCTTCCTGTAGCTGGCGCGGCTGCCGCTACTGCTGGGGTGGCGCTCCACGCTGAGTCTGTGGGGCAATCTTGATCTTGTGGTCGCTGCTCCGCACTTCAAGCATCTACCCGCTACCAACCAGCACTCGGAACCACATGTGTCTTCCCAATGGGGACACTCTTTCTTCACACCAGGGGAACGTACAGAAGGTACCTGAGAGTTGCTGACTGTCACGGATCACTGCGGTGTCTGGTACACCGTTTTCTTCTTATCCTGCCGCTGGAATGTCGCTGCCGGCCTCTTCTGCGAAGCCTTCTTTTCCTCCAGATATTGCTCCATTTCTCCCTCCTGCCTGCAGGCAGCACTGAGGGCCTCGTCCAGCGTGCGGGTGGTCAAACGCCACGAGTCTCGTCCGCAGTGATGGCTTGTCCCATCACGAATTTCTTCGTCTTCCTG
>JACBKR010005895.1:0-18539 GCA_014218235.1 Colocasia esculenta | reverse complement strand
GATTTTTAGTTCGTGTCATGGACCCCCAAATCATCATTTGTCTGTGTTCGGTATTCACTTTCTGCAGATAGGAGGTTGACGGCAACTTTATTGCCGCCAAGTTTCGAGTTAACGGCAATCAATTATGTCATTAACCAACTCTGACGACAAGTCCCTTTCCATCAGTTCATCTGGTTTTACAAAATAGTGGATTTAATCTCTGTGATGTGATTTTTCAAGGATTTCTGGATGTTTGCATATGTTATAAAATTTCTGGATGGTCAGGTATGTTATTAGGTTAAACCATGAATTCCTGTTAAAATTTTGATCATAATTGCGAATTATAGAATTTCTGTTATGGGGAAATATGCATGTTTTGACAGATCTAAATTCAGAATAAATAGATATGATGTATGATATTGTTACAGAAAGTTTTCATGAACTTAGGGTTACTGTATACCTGTTTTGAAACTGTTAGACCCAGCTGTTCACTGTTTATCATGTTAATTGAAATATCTTGTTAAATTGCATGAGATATCTGTTAAATGTTAAAAAAAGATATATTGTCATAGAAATTCTGAAAAATTAACCACATGTTATATCCATGCGTAGAGTTATGGTAAAATTTGATTGTTCTGACATCTGTAGGAACTGTTTATAATTGTAAAGGTATTAAGGGGTTATTAAGCATGATTATTAGGAAACGGTAATTGTTGTGATTAGTATCATGTCTAGGTATGTTAAGCATATTTTCTTACTATAGACAGCCATGATAAGTTTGTAATCTGAAAGACTGTGTTTACATATAAGCATGTGAATGGATCATTAGAGCATGTAAAATGTTGCTAGCATGTGATTAAGTGAAATGATGTGTTTAAGTGAATTATGCCGAAATGACACTGCTACCATAGAAGGCTGTGGAGCCATACTGTAGAAAAGTCCTATGGGAAGGCTCAATGTGTATGTGATATTCTGTGAGCATCAGGATGAAATTCTGGAAGTGGACAAGTACCACTCGTTAGGGTGGAGAGGGCTTCTCCTGGTTCTACACAGTTACCAAGATTCGTCACTTTAATGCCTAGGTGACGGGTATGTGTTATGTGATATGTGTGTCCTTCTTTATAGTGGTTTGGACTATGTGTCACGGCAAATAATGTGTAAAGATGTGAAATGTGTGTAAATGTGCAAAGTGTTCATGTGAAAGTGATGTGTTAATGTGTTATATTGTGGAATAATGTGGAACCATGTGATCTTGTTATATTTATGTCAAAACAGCAAGAAAAATGTGTTATAAAAGTATGTAAGAAGTGTTAGACATCATGCTAGATTCGTTAGTTAACATGTGTTTAATTCCATGATCAAGTTGTTTGGAAACATGTTATGAATGAGTTGTAATTATATCATGATTCAAACTAAAGACCATGTGTAGATAGCATGTTATAGGGTATTCATTTGTACTTGATTATTATGACATGAATGTCGATATCACATGTGCAAAAATTAACTCTAAAATTAAATACAAATCATAGTTAGACTTCAAACAATGTTTTCCAATGACCCATCAAGATATTTTATCCAAGAAAAATTTCGTGGTTTAAGTTTAAGGTTTATTACGACTTATTGCGGTAAATCGAAAACAAATATAAAAACTATTATCATATGTATGAAAATAAATCTAAAAATGTTATACAAATGATGGTGGACTCCTAATGATGTTTACCAACATCCCATCAAGTTATTTGGCCCAATTGAACCCATTTGGACCAAGAAACAAGCTAATTGGGAACAAATCCCAGAAATTTGTAGTGCTCATTTGGGCTTACCTTAAGAAGACTAATTAGGGTTAGAATCAAGCTTATTGGATTCTTAAATTAACCCAACATCCATTCTTACCATGGGAGGACATTTTCTAAGCTCCCCCAATGCTATTTGAGGAAGAAATCATGGATTTAGGAAACTAAGTCAAAAATTTGTCACCCTCCAATCCTAGCTACAATAGGACTCCTAAACGACCCTAGATCTATAAACACCCACCTTAAACCCCTTGGGGATGAGCTATCATCTTGTTGGTGTCGTGTGGAGGTGATCTAGGGTACCAGGATAGGAGAAGATCGCCCCTAAGGAGCAACCCTCTTCCCCAACACAAGTCTATTTTGTCATGTAGAAGACCTATCTTAGGAGCGATCAAAGGTAGGTAATCTCGGATACAAATCTAATATGACATATACCATCTGAAAGCTCTTCGAGTTTACTTTCAGTTGCCTCTATTTGCCCTATTTTTTTAATGTGTGTAGAAAGTATAAAGCATTTTTTAATTATCGCACAGTTTTAGAACTTTTCTTGTTCATCTCGTGATTCACACATACCTAGGTCAAATTGAGTCAAAGCAAAGCATAGAGTTCTTCTACTTCAAGTTTCCAACAAGTTTTATGTTGAATGTTTTATCTAAAAATCTCTAGAACCTCAAGTTTTAAGCCAAAACACGATATCGCACAACCCAGTCTGCGATCGATCTGGGCACCTTAATCTCGTCCAATCTAGATGATGTGATTTAAGGCCTCTGAAGCACGTACGATGAGGTGGACACGATTTTGAAAGGTTTTTTTAACATCACTGACGAGATTTAGAAGACAACTTTAACCTATATACATTATTTTGCACGTTGTTTCAATTTTCGGGTCATCTGTGAACTACGTCCACCCAATTGGATGTGATTTTGCCTTTCCGCCTTTCACTGAATTTTCAAAACAAGTATTTTTGATGATCAGCTTATCCCCATGTAATTAAATTAATTACATATTTATTTTGGTGATTAACAAAACTATAAAAGTTTAATCTAACATATTTCTATGAGATTTGAGCACAGAAATGAAAAAGGATAAAAAGCTAAATGGGTAAGCATTATTTACTCTGTAGCAATGTAAGTTCAAAGCATGAAATTTTCTAAGTACACATCGACTCTCTAGTTTATAATGATTCCTTAGAAGCATAATGATTTCCTCATTCACATCGATTTGGTTCTATAACGATTTCATAAGTCATTGCCACTCTATTACAGTCTATCTCACAACGATTCGTTAAGTGATCGCAAATGATTTGCCCTCACAACGATTCGTTAAGTGATCGTAAATGATTTGCCCTCACAACGATTCGGTAAGTGATCGCAACGATTTGCCCTCACAATGATTCGGTAAGTGATCATAACGATTTGCTTTCAAACGATTCGTTAAGTATTCATAACGATTTGCTTCCATAACGATTCGATAAGTGATCACATCAATTTCTTAAGAAAGAACAACGATTTGCTCTCACATCGATTTGATAAGTGAGAACAACGATTTCTGTGTCACAACGACTCATCAAGTTTCAAAACGATTTGATCCCTGTAACGATTCGATACGTTACATAACGACTCTGTTACTGTAACGATTCATCAAGTTACATAACGACTTGGTCACTGTAACGATTCGAACAACAAACAACGATTCATTCACATTGTCTTTAACGATTTGATTAACGACTTGTGCATAACGATTTGCTTATGGAGTTACAACGATTTGTCTATATACGATTTAGTTATTAATATATAACAATTTGTTATAAGTTACTTATGAGTGCACAACGATTCACTCACAACGATTTCAAACGTCATGCATATAACGATTCCATGTGAAAATAATGATTTGATTTTCGAGCTCATTTTTGAATACGTTGAAAAGTCAAAGTCTTCACGTAGATATTTCTAACATCCATGCATTTATTATGACTGAACGTATCACTGCAGTGCATGCAAACGATATCTTCTATTTTCATGCTTATTCTGTAAACATCTTTTTAGAAGAACAGAATGAACTTCTATTCTATATAAAATCAATCTAACGTGACTGACAACAAGAGACAGGGAGGCCAATCAAGTTGCCATGGGTTGGCTAATCACGCGGTTATCACCATGTGCAACAATGTTTTTTGGCGGGCTATATTCCTCTTTCTTGTAGAGGGGCGTGTTCTAGATAGATCAGGCCTTAGGAGTGTTAGAATGGGCTGAACTGCCTCTGCTTTATCTTTTCTTCAGGAGTTTTGACAGGGGTATGCCCCAGTGTTTTTGTACTAGCAGTTTTATTATTAAATATATAAGGCACAGTGTTCGCACCAGGGGAGTGAGAACATTACTCCTTTCTGGGGAGTAGTGCACTTAGCTGGTTGCTGACTCTGTGACCTCTTTTATTAAAAAAAAAAAGACAACAAGAGACAACCTAGATGTCTATTGTTTAAGCTTGTAATGCGTGCAGGTCTCTGACAGAACTCGTCATACAACGTTGGACAAAATAGAAGCCAAAGGATATTACAGAAGATCTTCTTTCTTTTTTGCGTGCATGAAGACCATTGAACAAGAAGCTCTACAGTGGCATGCAGTCTAACATAAACAAAAGCTTAGAGACAACAGGCACTTCAACGTTCAAATTTAATAGAAGATATATTAGAAGACTGAAGCTCCAAAGAATATAACTTTGAGTTTCAAAATACCAACGACATCTTCACAAGTTTTTCTCGAGCATCTCGAAGAGCCAAGCCTCACTCCTCTGATTGTTTAGCTCTTAGCTCTCTGCATTCATGTGTTAGTCTTGAGAGCTCTATAAACTGAGAGTGTCCCTCACTGTAGATCTTCCCTCTCAGTCTTAGCTTCAATCAAGCTTGTATATAAGCTTGATCTAGGAGCTTGATCTCATTTCACATTCTTGTGTCTTGTGTTCCCTTCGTGTTGAGGAAGACCTGGGGGTTCCAGGGTGTGTGTTCTCTCGAGTAGAAGAGACCTGGTGGTATCCAGGTGGTAACGTTGGACAAAATAGAAGCCAAAGGATATTACAGAAGATCTTCTCTCTTTGCGTGCATGAAGACCATTGAACAAGAAGCTCTACAGTGGCATGCAGTCTAACGTAAACAAAAGCTTAGAGACAACGGGCACTTCAACGTTCAAATTTTAAATAGAAGATATATATAGAAGACTGAAGCTCCAGAAGAATATAACTTTGAGTTTCAAAATACCAACGACAATCTTTCACAAGTTTTTCTGCGAGCATCTCGAAGAGCCAAGCCTCACTCCTCTGATTGTTTAGCTCTTAGCTCTCTGCATTCATTGTGTTAGTCTTGAGAGCTTCTATAAACTGAGAGTGTCCCTCACTGTAGATCTTTCCCTCTCAGTCTTAGCTTCAGATCTAGCATTGTATATAAGCTTGATCTAGGGGCTTGATCTCATTTCACATTCTTGTGTTCTTGTGTTCCCTTCATGTTGAAGGAAGACCTGGGGGTTCCAGGGTGTGTGTTCCCTTCGAGTAGAAGGAAGACCTGGTGGTATCCAGGGTGGTGTATTTCCTCTTCGGGTTGTGAAGAGAAGACCAGCTATGACTGGGTGTGCAAAGGTCCATAAGGGGGACTGTACCCTTGGTAGTGAAAGCCTGAGTTGTTGCTCAGGGACTGGACGTAGGACTCCTAAGGAGAGGAGATCCGAACCAGGATAAATCCTTGTGTAGTGTGATTGCCTTTGTGTTTTGTTGTTTATCTTTACTAACACTAACATCTATCGAAGTGTTTTTGTTAATCTCTTTGTGAACAGATTTTAGGTTCTCATATTTTTAAATCCCATTCACCCCCCTCTGGCTTGCTAGCTGGGCAAACAGTGGTATCAGAGCTAGTCTTTCGACAAAGAAGAAGATCCAACGATCTGAAGAGAAAAGATCAGATGGCAGCCCATGGTCACTCTGAAGGTCAGTCTGTCAACCGGCCACCTCTATTCGATGGAGAAGACTACACATACTGGAAGACTAGAATGGAGTACTTTCTACAAGGACTCGACTATCAAATCTGGTCAATAGTTGAAGAAGGAGACTTGTTGGTTACAAATGAAAGAGATAAGTGGACTGAAGACGATAAGAAAAAGATCTCCCTAAACTACAAAGCCAAGAGCATTCTATGTTGTGCGCTCAGCAAGAAGGAATTCAACAGAATTTCCGCCTGTAAATCCGCCATGGAAATGTGGAAAAAGCTCTGGAGCACGTACGAAGGCACTGACAAAGTCAAGGAAACTAGGATAGACATACTGGTGACTCAATATGAGAGATTTCAGATGTAGCCAAGAGAGTAAAAACCCAAATGTTCAGCAGATTTACAGACATCACAAATGGGTTAGCCAGTCTTGGAAAAACCTAGGAAATGGGAGACATGGTAAGAAAAATTCTGAGATCTCTACCATCTTCTTGGACTCCCAAAGTAACAGCCATTGAAGAAGCCAATGATCTGAAGAGGATGTCATTGGAGAAACTGTTGGGTCCCTTATGGCCCATGAAATCAACATGGAGAGACTGAGAGAGTCTTCGAGCAGAAAGAAACACTCAAATGCTCTCAAAGCTGAAGAAAACTCATCAGAAATTTTCATATAACAATGAAAGTAATGAAGACAACGAAGATGAAGAGCAATGCTGTCTAGGAGGCTACAACGAATCTTAGCCAAAAAGAAGAAGTATCAGTCTGATAGAAGATTTTCAAGAAAAATAAGGACTTTAAGAAGCCAGAAGTAAAGGATCCAAAGAAAGTGAGCCCATATGCTACGAATGTAAGAAGCCCGGACATATCAAAGCAGAATGTCTGAAGCTCAAGAAATCGGAATTCAAAAGGAAAGACAGTTCTAGGAAATTCAAAAGATGCAAAAAGAAGCGATGGCAGCAGCTTGGAGCAATAGCAGCGACTCTGACAGCGAGTCTATCTCAAGTGAAGAGGAGGAAGAAAAGGTCAACCTGGCCTTCATGGCAAACATCGACGAAAAGGTAACATTTGATTCCTTCACTTCTTGTACTGGATCTGATTCCGACAATTTGGAAGAAGCATTTAACAAACTTTAATAACTATAAGGATGTGTGTAAATCACTAAAAATGACAAAGAAAAATCATGCTTGCTTAGAAACACAAATTTAGACTTAAAATCTGAAAATGAACAACTAGAGAAATAAATCACTGAACTTAAAAGAAGAAATGATCTGTTATGCGAAGATCTGAAAGATAAAAATAAACAAATAATAAAATTAGAAAAACAAGAAACCTTAGACTAATTGAAAAAGGAAATTAAAACTCTAACAGAAGAAAATGAAAATTATCTAGTACACTAGAAAAATTCACCAACGGGAAAAATTCCTTAATATTAAAGGTGCTAGACGGTCAGGAAAAAGAAAACAAGGATTAGGCTATACACCCCCAGATAATGAAGACACTATAAATACCCTAAAACTTATCCAACTCCTAAATTTGTAGCTGAACAAGATACTTCATATAAATCAAACTTTAAGTATGTTCCGTATGAAAGGGTAACTAAAACAACATGTTGTAGCCATTGCAACAGACTAGGTCACAGTAAAATAACTTGTCCAACCAAACACAAAAAAATGGATAATTAAAAGAAAAGCGATGACACTAACCAACCAGGACCCAAAAGAACTTGGGTACTTAAAGCTGATGTTTTCATTTCAGGGAAACCTTCGAGCATCCAATGGTATTTGGATAGTAGATGCTCAAGGCATATGTCAGGTAATAGAAAGCTATCTCTCACCTTAAAGCTGAAGAAGGCACAGTGACATATGGAGACAATGGAAAAGGAACAGTGATAGGATGCAGATCTGTTGGCAATAAAGAGAAATTTATTTAAGAATACTATGCGTAAAAGGTTTGAAGCATAATCTCATCAGCATAAGCCACTATGTGACAGAGGACATCAAATCAAGTTAGAAGAGTCTAAGTGCAGCATCATGAAGGATGAGCAGTAATTTCGAAGCTAACAGAGAAAGAATTTGTACGTTCTTTACCTTGAAGAACTGAAAGATCAAGACATCTGTTTAGCAGCAAGTAAGAGCAGTCAACTGAGCTGTGGCACAGAAGATTGGGCCACTGCAGTTTGGATGGCATGAGAAAGCTGATCAAGAAATCCTGGTGGAAGGTCTACCAAAGTCAGCACAAGAATGGATGATGTCTGTGGACCTTTTGTAAAAGGAAAGCACACCAAGTCATCCTTCAAGTCAAAGACTGTGGTAACAACTCTAAACCCTTAGAACTCCTTCATATGGATTTATTTGGGCCAATGAGGACCACAAGTCTTGGAGGAAAGAATTTTGGATTCGTTATAGTAGATGACCATTCAAGATTCACATGGGTATCCTTTTTGGAACACAAAGATGATACATTGAAAGCTTGGTAAGTTTTAGTAAAAAGGTTCAAAAAGATAAGAAGTATTGCATTGTTGGAATCTGGTCAGATCATGGAGGAGAGTTCCAGAATGAAAATTTTGGAAAATTCTGTGATGACAAAGGGATAGAGCACAATTTCTCAGCACCAAGAACACCACAGCAAGAAGAGTTGCTGAGAGAAAGAACAGAACCCTACTGGATATGGCAAGAATGATGTTATCAGAATATGATCTGCCAAGGTACTTTTGGGCTGAAGCAGTTAACACAGCTTGTTACATAATCAACGGGTGATGATCAGGGGGCCGATTCTAAAGAAAACAGCATATGAATTGTACATGGGAAAGAAGCTGAAGATCAGTCACTTCAGGACATTCGGATGTCCATGTTTCATCCACACCAACGGCGCAAAAAGACATTGATAAGTTAGATGCAAAATCAGAATGAAGGCATTTTCATGGGGTATGCATCCAAACCTAAGGGTATAGGGTATTAATAAGTACTTTATTAATTGAGCAATCAGTACATATTATCTTTGATGAAACTAACCCTTCCTTGAGAAAGAAGAAGATAGTGATAATGATGATGCAGATGAATTGTCCAAGAAGCTAAAGAACTCATCAATTGAGGACAAGGAAGATCCACCTCTGGAAGACCTGCAACAAAAGGACATAGTACATGAGAATCTTCAAGGAATGGAGATACAAGAAAGATCACCCTCTGAAAAATATTGATGATCCATCTGTAGGGGTAAGAACAAGAGGTAACATAATTCCATGTGATTATTTAGCTTTTGTTTTCTCAAATAGAGCCTAGGACAACAATGAAGCTATCACTGATGAATCTTGGATTTTAGCCATGCAAGATGAACTGAATCAGTTCAAGAGAAATAGGTATGGTCACTTGTTCCTAGACCATTAGATCATCCAGTGATTGACACCAAATGGGTGTTCAGAAATAATGGATGAACTGGTGTGATCATAAGAAACAGGCCAGATTGGTAGCTCAAGCTATTCTCAAGAGGAAGGCATAGATTTCGATGAACCCTATGCACCAGTAGCTAGACTTGAGGCTATTAGAATATTACTTGCATATGCATCTGCATTAGATATAAAATTATTTCAAATGGATGTAAAGTCTGCCTTTCTAAATGGTTTCATAAAAGAGGAGGTTTATGTGGAACAACTCCAGGGTTTGATGACATTGATTTTCCAAATCATGTATTTAAATTGCACAAAGCACTATATGGATAAAACAAGCACCAAGAGCATGGTATGAACGGCTAAGTGCATTCTATTAGATCATAGTTTCACTAGAGGTCAAGTAGACAGTACATTATTTGTCAAATCTAAGGTCAAACATATTTTGCTTGTTCAAATATATGTTGATGATATAATTTTGGTTCTACTGATGAATCTCTTTGCAAGTATTTTGAGAAGCTTATGCAGGGAGAATTCGAGATGAGTATGATGGGGGAGCTTAACTACTTTCTTGGATTGCAAATCAAGCAAGGAAAAGATGGCACCACATCTGTCAAGCCAAATATACCAAGGATCTCTTAAAAAAGTTTGGATTTGAAAGTGCCAAGCCACTGTCCACACCAATGAGCACCTCAACAAGATTGGACAGTGATAAGGATGGTAAGAAAATAGATCAAAAAATCTACAGAGGTATGATACGATCTTTACTGTACTTAACTGCTAGTAGACCTGATATATTGTCTAGTGTATGTATGTGCGCTAGGTATCAGGCAGATCCTAAAGAGTCCCATTTAATTAATGTCAAAAGAATATTTAGATACTTAGTTAGAACCATGACTTAGGTTTATGGTATCCAAAATCATGTCAAATTAATTGGTAGGATACTCTGTTGCTGACTACGCTGGATGCAAAATAGACAGAAAAAGCACCAGTGGTTGTTGTCAATTCCTTGCAGGTTGTCTGATATCATGGTCCTCAAAGAAACAAAATTCAGTAGCTCTGTCAATAGCTGAAGCTGAGTACGTAGCTACTAGAAGTTGTTGTACACAACTCCTATGGATTAAGCAACAACTTGAGGATTATGGACTCCAGATCAAGACAATTCCTTTATTATGCGACAACACTAGTGCAATAAATCTAACCAAGAATCCAGTACAGCACTCAAGGACTAAACACATTGAGATTAGATATCATTTCATTCGTGATCATGTAGCAAATGGCAACATAGATATTTCATTTATTGATACAAACAATCAGTTAGCAGATATCTTCACAAAGGCCTTACTCGAAGAGAGATTTACTTCTCTTAGAAGGGAATTAGGCATGTGTAAATTGTGAAAAAATTATCTGTTTAAAACTGAAATATTAATTTTCAGAATTTAAATTATTTTTCCTCCAAAAATTTGAGCAAAATTCCAATTATTGCCATCCTTTTAAGTTTGTCTTGACGGTTCATTATTTTATAAGAGTTTATTCCTATCAACTAGTCAGTTTGTCGTTTTCTGCCTCATGGGGCCTCCAAATTCTAAAGTCATTCTTTTTTATTTTTCTTTATATCCCGAAATCTGTACGGCAACGATTCGCATCCCTTCATCATCTTCTTCCTTCTGCCTGAGGCGATACCCTATCGACTCCGGCATCGACTCCCTGAGATTTCAAGCTTCCAACTGCTTCCCGCTTGACACTTCTTGAGGGTTCTTGTTCCATTTCTCTTTCCAGTCCTCCATAAACTCTTTCCATCCAAAACCATGGCCTCTTCTGGTGTTTTCGGCAGCGTCGGGGGCTACAGAACTGCATTTCTTACGGCTGAGCAGCAGGAAAGATTTGCTTCAGTAAATACCAAGCTTTGCGGACACAAAGCAGTGGATGTGGCTGACTTGCAGAAGAACGGAATGGGCAGTATCATCGCAGCTATGGACAGATTGAAGTGGACAAAGATTGCCACCCTATCAGAAGTAAGTTATCCGGATCATGTAAAAGCTTTCTATGTATGTCTGAAGATAGAGAGGATGGGACCTTGACTTCCATGGTCAAGGGAACTCAGATTAGGGTCACACGAGATCTATTGGCATCACTCTTTGGTGTGGCTACCTCTGGACACAGTGGAGTTCACACTGTGGATATCCAGGCGAAAGGATTAGGGATTATTGGTCCCGAATACAAATTGAAGGATGGTAAACTAGATATCAACCAGTTGAGTGCATTTAATCGCCTATTGCATTTCATTGTATGTCAACTAGTAGTCCCTAGGAGTGCCACCTTCTCCACTTGCACTAAGGCGGACTCCGACCTGATGTTCTGGGCTGTCCAGAATCAAAGTATCAACACGGCAGAAGTAATATTGGAAAGGATGAAATTTGCAAGTGCACAGGTATGGGATACAAAGAGTAAGCTGAATGTATCTCTACCCTATGCCCATCTCCTGACCAAAATTTTTCAGTATTATGGCATCAGTGTGGTGGGAGATATTTCAGAAAAGATGGGGCAGGCAATCCGCAGTAGGAACTTAAGGAAAAGTGGATTTTCTATTGTTAATGGTGTGTGGTCAAAAACTTCTGTGGCTGAGGGTGAAGCCATCATTGGCGAAGCCCAAGAAGACCAGGAAGCTGCAGGAGAAATTCCTGTGATTCAAGAGGAACAAGCCGTTCCGACAGTACAGAACTAGGAGCAGCAGCTAGAAAGCACAACTGTAGAAGAAGTGCAACAGCACCAGCAGAAAGAGTAGCAGCACCATCTGTGGAAGCAGCAGTAGCAGCAGCAGCAGGATTGAGGATGTTCCTCCATAGGACATTGAGCCCGTTGGGCATAGTTCAGAGGATATTCCTCCCTCTTCCCGAGTAGCCTCTGTACTCAGGAATGTGCTGGGCTCCATCCAAGGCACTCAAGAGGAGCCAGTAATTGGCGGAGATCAAGTGGTAGAAGATGTGACTCCAGGCCACACTGAGGAAATCACCATGGAGGGAGCTCCCAATCAGGGGGAGCATGAAATTGCTCATGACAACATAATTGTGGGAGATGCTCCTATTGAGGAGGAGCAATCTATTGATGAGCAGGCAGTAGCTCAGGGGGAGCACAATGCTAGTGCCCCCATTGATGATCATCTTAGAGAAGGACTCGTGGAGAGTGCTTCAGAAGACAATGATGATGTTGTGGAGCCCGCTGTTAGGGCAAGAGAAGTCAAAGGAAAAGGTGTGGCTAAAGAAGTCCTTCTCCTCACCAGTAAGTCAACAAGGAGGTCTGGGAAAAAGAAGTTGAAAATCAATTTGAAACCTATTGTTGAGCATCTGGATGAGCAAGGAAAAATTTTGCGTTCAGTGAGGTCGGATATGGCCTCCATATTTATCTGTCAAAGCTCATCTACCCGTGAATTAGGGGCACTGTCATCTGAACTTGAAAGCTTACGGAAAGATTATGATAGTATGAGGAAGGTGCTTGTGCATTTGTCAGCTTTTGTGAGGGAGCACTTACCATCTCATGCCCCTCCTTCTAGTAGTGCAGGGCCTTTAGGGCCAAGTGAAGAGAGTGATAGGCCATCAGGGCAAATTAATGCTGATCAGTCTGAACCTTCAAGGGTTTCTGGGGATGATGAAGCTAGGCCATCAGGGCATGTCATTGCAGAGCAGCAGCAAGAGGAAGAGCGGCCATCAGGGCCTTTGTCTGAAAACCCAGCAAAGCCACCAGGGCCAATTCATGTTGAGAATGAGCACATTGAAGAAGTGATTATTGCTGAGGAATCTGGGCCGGCAGTGTAACGACCTGAGAGCCCGACCCTCGGCCCACGCCGAGGACCCGATTTTCTCGGTCGCCACCCACGGATCCGAAGACCTGGAAGGGCTATAATATGCATCTAACAGGATATGTACGGAAGTAAACGTCAACTGCTAAACTAGAAGCGTACATGTGGAAACAGAAAAGAGAGCGAGACCGCTGTGTACTGTTCTAAGTACAGTCCCAACACACGCATGCTAGTACAAGTAAAAGGCAGGGGAAGAACAAGTCCCTTAGGGCATACCCTGAGGGTGACGTACATGAAACAGGGGAGCCACTGCTAGCTACAGGGACTCCGACTACCGCCCCGTCTCCTCCGCCGACGCGTGCCCTGCCGCTGCTGAGAAGTCTCACCTGGGAAAAGGAGGGATGAGCTTCACAACAGAAGCTCAGTAGGGACTACCAATATCCTACTGGCTCTAAACAGGCAGGAGAATATGAATATAAAATAAATGACAGCAGTTTATATCTTCTACTACAAACGGAAGTGCGGAAGCGAAACTACCACTAGCACGGTACGGAAAGTACACACGGTCAGAAAATTCGTACAACTACTCGTCGTGACCACCACACAGTAGTAAACACAGACGGAGAGAATTCTGCCTAGACAAGGAACACTAGCTATGGAAACACTACCACTAGTCAAGGTCAGGTGCGTCCACCGACGTCTTATCCTCGACCCGGGTCCTGACCCTCACGTCTCGTCAGAGCGAGGTAGGACACAAGGTAACACCACAGTAACTGTCATAGTCTGGCCGGACTACGGTCCCACGTCTGGCCTCTCTAAGTGGTTCCGGGGATGCAAAGAGCGAGGCAGTGAGAAAAGGACTCGCTAACCTGCACCGAGTAGAACTCCAGTCATCCTTGGTGTCCCAGGCCTAGCCAAGAGAGCTCTGCAAATGACTCAACGTTGCCGTCCAACCACTGTTTTCCCCTGAGCTCTGGAGTCTGCCTACGGGACTGCCGACTCAAGCACACTCGTCGCCTCGATACCTCCCTCGAAGGCGCCCGAGGATGGGGGTCCCAGGCAATGGTAACAACCTCTCTCATGGGACAAGCCCTTAAGCGCTGAGTACTGGGCGAAAGACTAGTGTAGACCGCACTAGGGAACTAGCATAGGTGCCACGGGTATAGTAAAGAGAAGCGGAAACGACGAAGACCAAAACCTGTCTCACGGCTGGCATCGTGACGCATCGGGCCGTCGTGACAAAGTCGCGACGCCCTACCCCATTGCGACGCTGTCGTGGCGGCCGTAGCCGTCGCAACATGGTCGCGATGCTCAAGAGCATCGTGATCCTATCGCGACCGGTAAGGCCGTCGCGACAAGATCGCGACCTCCAGAATGGTCGCGTCTTCAACAGAGGGGGGTTCCGGAGCGCTTCCTCCGGAGACTGCCCCAAAAACACCAAACAAGCATTCCATAGGGGGAAGCATGCTTAACATTTAAGAAAAGCTGTAAATCATGCAAACCACCCATACAACTCCACACATATGGATTTAACAAGGATCTACGCTCGGAGGGAAAAACTCACTCAACCTCGAGCATGAAGTTCTCACACTCCCAAGCCCCAAACCACAGAGAAACCATGCTTTAGAGGGGGAAGGGAGCATGCTTAGGGCGAGAGGATCAAGAGTCCCTACCTCCACACGAAGAACGAACCCGTTAGGGCCTTCTCGTAGGAATGAACGCCTCCTCCTCGCTCCAATCGGCATGAACACGTCCCCTGCACGAGCGGGATGACACCACCTCAGCACAGACGCCTCAAGCACCACGATCCACCAAGAAACCGCAAGAGAAACTCGAGGGGGAAAGGAGAGGGGGAAAAGGAGCTGAGAGGGCGAGAGGGGGAGAATGGGAGCGCCTTCGGTTTTCAAGCCGACGGCCCCCAGAACGCGACAGGCTGACCCGGCGCGACAACCAGCGTGTCGCAACGCTCCTCGGCGTCGTGACCATGTCGCGACGGTCGCCCCCGGCGCGACCCCAAAAAGGCGGTCAAACCTCGAAGATCGGAAAAGCAGTCGCGACGCCCAGAAAGGCCGCGTCAACGCTGCACGCATCTGACACCTGACAAAGCCGTTCTGACAGAAAGGACACTGGTCACGTCTGTCAGAAAAGCAGTCGCGACCCTGTCAGATGCTGCAACAAGGACGCGACGGCAACCCCCGTCGCGACAAGAACGCAGCGGCCAGGTGCGGCGCAACCCAACGTTGTCGCGGCAGACCGCTCTGGCGCGACCACGTCGCAGCCAGGGCGCCTGGCACGACCCCGAGGATGGGGCCAAAGGGCCCAAGTGGGCCGGGTCTTACATCCCACCCACCTTAAGACATTTTGTCCTCAAAATGAAAACAACTCAGTCTCAAACTTGAAAGCAGTACGAGGAGAAGTAACATACCAATCAATCAAACAAATAGGGAAACTGCTCCAGCATCTCATCCTCGTGCTCCCAGGTGGCCTCGCCACCAACGTGGTTCTGCCAAACGACCTTCACCAGAGGAATCTGCTTCTGACGCAACTGCTGAACTCTGCGATCGACAACTCTGACCGGGTACTCTGGCACTGAAATTCTGGCGCTACCTCCAGCTGTGAGTAGTCCAACATGTGCGAAGGATCTACGACGTACTCCTGAGCTGCAAAACGTGGAAAACACTGTGCACACCTGCCAGCTCTGTCGGAAGACTCAACCTGTACGCCACCTCGCCGACTGTCTCTTGGTTAGGGATAGGCCCAATATACCTGGGACTGAGCTTCCACTTCTTGCCGAACCTCATGACAACCTTGGTCGGCGAGACCGCAAGAAAACAAGGTCACCAACACTGAACTGTAACGGTCTCCTATAGCTGTATGTATAACTCTTCTGTCGACTCTGCGCTATCTGTAGACTCCGCCTGACCAGTCTGACTGTATCTGCACACTGCTGCACTAACTCTGGTCCAAAAAGCTGCCTCTCTCCAACCTCGAACCAGTGAAGAGGTGTAACGTCGCACGTTTTTCGGATCCTCGTGGATCCTCGGTTTAGCGTATGGGGTGGTCACACCTTGACCAGTGCGACTTGTGTTGTGTGTTTCTTAGTGGATCCTTACCAGGGTGGTTATGGATCTGTGTTGGTGTTCAGTGCGTTGGACATCAACAGTGGTTGGCGTCCAGGTTTGTGACGTCTACTGTGTGTTGGCGGCAATGGTGTTGCCGTTAACATGTTCTTGGCGTCCATCGATGTGGACGTCTACCGTTGAACTTGGCGGCGAGCAATGTGGACGCCTAGTTGTGACGGTTTGGTTAACGGCGTAGAGGTTGACGTTAACCTGAGGCGCCTGTGTTTTTAGGGGCAACCCGAGCCTTCTTCTTTCCCCACCTTCTGCCCTCCTTTTCCCCCACCTGTACCCTTGTGCCTCTTCACTACTTCCGGCGGTCGACGGGAGCACGTGGGAAGGCCGTGATGCGCACAGCAGCGGCAGATCAGGCAGGGAATGACGGACTGGAGGGCGGTATTCGCGGGAAGCTCCTGGAGTTTCGGCACGATTTGAGTTCTTTAGGAGTTTATTTGTGTTTCAGAGGTAGGGATTGGATCCCTTGATTTCTTCTATTTGACTTGTCATGCTCCGTTAGCATAGATTGCTTGTTAATCGTGTTTTCGGGAAAAAGGTTTACCATGCTGGGAGATTGGGTGGTTTGATCAATCCAAGTGTTGGATCTTGCTTTTTCCGGTTTGATTATAGTATATAGATGTCAGGGAAGTATTTCCCCTCATTTTTCTGTTGTTTATAGGGCTAGATTGCCCGTGTGATCAGCCTGGGGCCGTTCTGTACGTTCTGTGTGTATGTGTTGAGTACTGAAGATCTCGACGTCAATATTGGTTGACGCAGAGTTCTTCGTTGGGAGATTAACGGCTAGGTTTCTAGCCGTTGATTTTGAGTAAACGGAAGGGTGGTGGCCGCTTACTTAGTATTGACGGCAAGAAATATTGTCGTCTATATCCTATGGACGGCAATCGATGTTGCCGCCAACCTGTGCATGTATCAGCATAGTGTGTTTCACGACGTTCTTGTTGCAAGTATTGCGATGCAATGTGTTTATCGATACTGAGCGGTGTAATAACACCTGTGGTGCTCCTAGAGCACAGGGCTTTTGAAGCCAGCTTACTGGCTATGTAGTTTACTAGTTCTTTACGTGTATGCGTGGGATTCACTACATCCTAGCGCACAAGATTTATGTGAAATATTACGGGGTTTTGGTGTCGTGCATATGGTTGGTGTGTGCATGGCATATCGTACGTTATTGTGCTTATTGTATCATAATTTTTATGATTAGTTCGTGGTATTGTGGCGATGAGGTTCACATCTGAACCTAGCTCGATCCTTTAGAATCTTTTGTAGATTCTTCTGGATGAATGATTAGTAAAGTTTAAGTATTATTATTATGTAAATATTGTGTACTGTGTTTAGTGTGACCTTCACTGTCACTTTGTGACCGATGACAGGCCATGGTGTTATCATTAATATGGTTTATATGTGTGATTGTGTAGGTTAGCTTGTAAGTCACAGG
Source organism: Colocasia esculenta (assembly GCA_014218235.1). Lineage (NCBI taxonomy): Eukaryota > Viridiplantae > Streptophyta > Magnoliopsida > Alismatales > Araceae > Colocasia > Colocasia esculenta. The sequence goes on along the minus strand of JACBKR010005895.1, from coordinate 1,050 downwards.
GTGACCGGACAAGCTATTCCTAACATATGTACTCGTGATCGGTAACAGAAAGTGTTTGTGAACATATCGTAGTTTGAGCTTGCCAAGTTTTGTGGTCCGGCGCCTATTCCGGAATGCCTCTCTAATCGGGTACCCCAGGCTCTTTCTGAGCCAGGCATGTGTGTTTATTGTGCTCGGGGTTTGTCCCGGTACAGTGTGGTACGTCGAGGTCTGTGTCGTCTTCCTGGACACCCTCACTTCTGTGTTTGAGTTGTACGTCCGGCTGAGGGAAAGACGACAGTAGGGCAGCAGCTTGTGTTTGTGGGTGTGCAGTCGCTTGTAGCGCGCTCGTAGTTGGGGGTACGGACACCAGTAGTCGACACTAGTCCCCAGCTAGTCCTGTTTTCTAGTGCCTCACTTTAGGGTGCTCTGGCAGAGACCCTAGAGGTTCCAGGAATGGACCTGCAGCTGTGTGTCTGCAGGTGTGGTGTTGGTTGGTCTCCACAGTTGTTTGACATGTTCTCATGGAGCGGCAGTTGGACCTTTCGTGTCCATGACTACAAAACTGAGAGGTTGTTCTTGTGTTGTGTTGTCCGGGTTTGATACTGGCCTGATCAGCCAGTAGTCTGTTCCTGTGTGGTGGCGTCTGTAATCACAGGGATTGGCTTCCCCTCGACACGGACATGGATATCAAATATGATAGCGTAGGAAAAAGGATGTGATCGCCACCTAGATAAGTTGCCTAATGATGCAGAAAGACAATGGCTAACTTAAACTAGGAAAAAGGGAAGAGAACAAGAGATTGACCTGGTGTCGCGGTCGTCATGGCCGCCGCGTCTCTAGTATCACGTCAGTGGAAATCGACGCGTCTTTGTCGCGTCACCCTAGGCCGTCACGTTCTCTGAATGCGGGAGATTTGTTGTTGTGACCTTCTTCTAGTCCTCCAGCCGGCCAGAGTACCAGAGCTTCTCGTAGACTTGTTTGCTTGCCTGCCAATCAAAAGAAAACACAAAGAAAAGACCCTATTAGAACATGTAAAGTGTAATATCTATTCTAAAAGACGAAATGAGA
>JACBKR010005894.1:0-15756 GCA_014218235.1 Colocasia esculenta | reverse complement strand
GGAACGATTTAATTAGCAACGATTACAAGAAGAAATTAGGGAAAATAGGGCATTTGAAACCTAACAGCATGTAGTATTTATGAAATTTTTCAGGGCATGGGATCAGTACTTGAGTGGATTGAAAACAATCATGTGGGTTCGGGAGCATGGTGATGACAGAGATTAGGGCGTTTAATTCTCCCTTATGGAGCAACGAAAAATAGGGAAATCATGGGGTTTGATAGATGGATGTATAGGCTACCTATGGCCGAAGTTAATCGATTTGTGCTTGAGAGATTGCCTACCTTTTTTGTGCTGTAAAGATCTTAGGGTTTGGCGTGACGAATTTTCCAAGTTCTTCCTTGCTCCAAGCTCCTTCCTTGCTCCTCGTCCTCAGCCTTCTCTCCTCGTCTTCCAGAGTCCCAACAACGAAATGAGGTTTGGTAGGGACGAATTAGAGGTGTATAGGGTGGTTTAAGAGTCCAACTTACATAAAACTCTTCTCTCCTCTTCAAACTCCGAATGACATAATTATCACCCTATTTTCTAGCCTTTATCCACCTAATAGGATGGAGAACAGCCTAAATTTGTGGTAATGGGTTAGGATGGGATAAGGACTCCTTTTTGGTAAGATGTGGGTTATTTAATATTTATCTTAACCCTTTACTACTTATTACTATTTTTATTGCAAATTTTACTTAATTACCTCCCATCCCAAGATGGGCTCTTCATAATGGGGCCCACTAAGTCATGTTTGGCCCATTAGCATGACCCATTCCCAATTTGCCTTAATGGATTTTAGTTTAATTCTTTTATTCACCATTTATTCTAATTTAATCTATTTATCATATTTATTCAATTATTTCTTATCACAATATTTCTAACCTTTATCCATTATTTAGGCTTTTGCTTTTGGCCCATTACGTAAGTATGGTTCAATTGTACAACCCATATACTTAATTTAATTAATAGGTTTTAATTATCTTTTTTATTAGAGAGTTTATTCATGGGCCAAAATTGTCCATTGGTCCAATTCCCATAATGGGATATCAATACACATTATTTAAAGTCTACCCATTGTGTTTATTTGATTTATAATCCACTTTGGTACAAGGATAATGAGTTTTCCGACTTATTCCTTAATTACGACAATAAGTCGCATAAATTCTTAAACTTAGTCCCAAATGATTTTTCTATGTCCAAATTTCTTAGTAGGTCATTAGAGAATATTATTTAAAGTATAACTATTATTTTTACAAAAATTTATATGAATTTTATGCATCAAATAATGACGCGTACATTTTTACTAGTTTGACTTATTAATTGATAAAATTTTAATTTATCTATATTTTCTAATTATTGAATTTTCGGGATACTACAGTAAGTCTTTGGTTTTGTGTGATTTTTAGTACGATTTTTACGGGAGTTTTTTGATTGTGAATTATATGTATGGTTGGTTAGCATGGCAGTTGTTGGTAATGGCAGAGAGAATGGTGTGGTTAGTGGTATAAGTTGAGTGGTTATACCAGTGTGGTCGAGTGTGTCAGTTACAGTGAAAGTGTAGTTGTTTACAGGTTCTCAATTACAAAGATTGAAGCGATTAGTGAATTCAGTTATGACATTCAGAAGAGGTAGAATGTGTTTTGGGAAGATATGCTATGAAGGTGTTTTAGTGAGGTGCAGAGTTGGTAGAGATAGGTATAGGGTAATGATATGGTAAAGAATCAGTGAAATAGTGTTAGTAATAAGGAATAAATCAGTGCGTAATAAGGATTTTTAAGTGTGTGAATTGTAATTGAGAACATTAGCAGAATTAATTGTAGTATTTGAGACCTGTGTTAAGGAACAGTGTGGATAACAATGTGATAGCGTTATGGAAGGTTTGAATAACTGTGTGAGACAGTGCAGTTTGAGATGAGGTACTGGTAAACAGAGGAGCAGAGAAGTGTGGCAGTCTGATTAAGTATACTTTGTGAATAATGATAGTTGCAGTAAAGAGTTTGAGAATAGTGTTGTTGTCAATAATGATGATAATGGGAAATTTGATATAGAGATCCATGTAAGCATGTGCCGAGTGCCGGTTGGGTAAAGAATGAGTAAAGGAAGAACAGGGTGTAGTTAGACTTTTTCGAGAATTTCACAAGAAAGATATTCATTTGATAAGTGGCAATTTGTGAAGATCTTGCAGAATGATTTGTAAAGGACTACAGTGTTGAAGATAATATTAGTAATGTTAAGCAGTTGGATTCAGTTTGTGGGAACATAGAGGTAAAGTTTGTGTAGTATCCCAGAAAATTCATTAATTAGAAAATATAGAGAAAAAAAAATAATTTTATCAAATAATAAATCAAACTAGTTAAAAATATATACGTGTCATTATTTCATGCATAAAAACTCATATAAAAATTTTGTAAAAAAATAGTTATACTTTAAATAATATTCTCTAATGACCCATCAAGAAATTTGGGCATAGAAAATCATTTAGATCAAGTTTACGAATTTAAGCGACTTATTAGTGTAATTAAGGAATAAGTCAGAGAACCATTATTTATGAACCAAAGTGGATTATAAATTAAAAACAAATGTGGGTAGACTTTAAATAATATGGGTTGATAGTCCATTATGATATTTGGACCAATGGACAATCTTGGCCCATGAATAAATTCTTTAATAAAAAGATAATTAAAACCCATTAAGAACATGGATTGTACAATTAAGCTCACATGAGTTATTGAGCCAAGAGTAAGAGCCCAAATGATGAATGTTAGAAATATTGGCATAAAATATTAAATTGAATTAAAATAAGAAATTAATTGAATAAGTGTGATAAATAGATTTAATTATAATAAAGGGTGAATAAATAGAATTAAATCAATACCCATTAAGTTAAATTAGTAATGGGTTTTACTAATAGTCCTAACATGATTGTTGGACCCAAATATGAAGAGCCCATCATGAGATGGGAGATAATTAAGTCAAATTCAGAGTTAATTAATAAATAAATTAAATAAGGGCAAGATAAATGCTAAAATAGGTTGTAAATATCTTATAAAGAGTCCTAAGCTCACCTAACCCCTTGGCCACGAAATTGGAGCTCTCCCCTATCCTTTTAGGTAGATAAATGCTAGGAAAGGATAGTGATATATTAGAAAATTCGGAGTTTGAATGGAGGTGAAGAGTTTTAGACAAATAGGACTCTTATACTAGCTAAAACACCCCAAATTCGTCCCTACCAACCCATAGCTCGTTGCTGGAACCTTAGGGGACGAAGAGAAGAGATGAAGAACGAAGGAGCAGAAGGGAGGAGCTTGGAAAGGAGGGATTTCATCTCGTTCTTCATCAAAACCCTAGGATTTTCTTATTAGCAAGAAAGGTATGCAATCTCTCAAGCACAAATCGTGAAATTTTAACCCTACGTAGCCCACACGATTCTCTTGCAAAGTCCCATGATTGCCCTATTTTTCGTGGCTCCATGAAGGAGTATTAATTGATCTATTTCCTGTCACTACCATGCACCCGAACCATCATGATTGCTTTCAATCCTTGCATGTGCTTGATCCCATGCCCTGAAATAATTCTTGTAAATACTACATCATGTTAGCTTTCAAACGCTGCTATTTGCCCTAATTTCTATTCTGTATTCATTGCCAATTAAATCGTTGTTTCTCAACTGTGCATGTTTAGGTTATCGAAGATCAACCTATTCAAAGCATGCCTTACACATATTTGTTTTCTGATTAAACATGCCCACTGTTAGATCACCATGTCCTCTTTCGATTAAACTATTTTCAAGATTTTTAGATCACTGTGCGAATTTATATCGATTTTTAAAGTACCATGTAGCATGATTGGGAGGGATGGACCGAACTCCAAAAAGGGAAAAAAAAAAAAAACCCTTTTTCTAGGCCGGCCTGCACCTCTGAAGTCACGACGGCCTGACCCGTCGCGACCTCAGAGGGGTCGCAGTCGGTCGGACCGTCGCGATATGAACGCGACGGCCCGCGCCGTCGTGTTCTCACCCCGAACCGGGCCAGGCCGGCCGGTTCGGCTGTCGCGCCCGGGACCCCCGTTGTGACCTGAACGCACCGGTTACGCCCATCGCAACATGATCTTCAAAGCTCCAGTCAGCCCTGTCGTGATCTTAACGCGCCAGTACCCGACGTCGCGACCTTACCATTGCGACCAAAACCAGAATTTACACATATATTTCTGCTATTAATGTCATTTTAACCCTGTTTAACCCTAATTAAAGTGATGTCATGACTATTAACGGCTTGTTAATTAATAATGAGTAATATTGACATGAAATCAATTAAATTAAAGAGCTATATGCACAATCTTACTTGTTCTCATGATTTCTTTACACTTGCACACACTTAACATTAATGTCTGCCATTTGACCCTATTAAATTACTCAATAATGTATATGGTAATTAAGTGAAATTAATTACTAAATTTCTCATTTTGTTAAATGACACTTGTTTTCATTTTACTCGCGTGCTTTGTATACTGTATCGCATCCCTCTGCCTTCGAGCACTCGAGCACGATGGACCCTAGTTTTCTACACACTCTCTTGGCATGGACCACCTCTCCATCGGAAATACTCTCGACTGGGCCAGGGACTCCTTGTCAAGGCCTCCGTAAGTCTTCTTGGCTTTGGCGCACGTCCTTAGCTGACGAGCTGGTGTACCCTTAAAACCCGATACACCCTTAGGGATCAATACGATCCAAACGGCTTTAGTGTGTTCTCTCTTACCTTGGGATCACGTCGGACCATCCAGCCTGTGTTCATTGCACGGCTAATGGCGGATGTGACTTCTACCTGACTGCCGTACCACCCGACCTGGTGCTGTGCAACTGCAACTATCATCGGTTTAACGTTGTTTTATGATTATACCCATATCTCATCTACTATCCTTGTATTCACGTTCGCTCTACTATCTCGTCTATTCATCTAGTACTCTCTTGAGACTCTTGAGCTATTGTGATCCTATTGCTTTGTACTATTCATGACTGTCTAGCGTTATAATATGGATCTTGTGACTCTACTGACTTGAATGCATACTGTTTAGGGCACAAAGAGTGTCTAAGGGGCTCCAATCTAGTCCTGGGGGCAAAGAGCCACCCGAAAATACCTGCAGGGGCTAATGACGGTGTCTGCATTGCACCGGTTCTGACTGACTGTTTTAAATTGGCTAGACATCTGACTGCTATACTGTTATTGTTAGTCTGATTAGTTCAGACATACTGCACTATGACTGTGCTATCACTTGACTATTACTGAACGGCTACTGTCCTAGAGCGACTATTGTCGTATTCTCCTATTGCGCTACATGTTACTTGCTATTGCTTGACAATGGCGACTACTGCATTGTTGTGCAACCATATACGCTATCTTGTTACACGCAATCTCGTTATATGGCCATTCCTTTATCATCCTAGTTTGTAATATTATTGTGGAATGTATTATCGTTTACTTGTTATCATGTGCTATAACTCTCTTGACTATACTTGATCGTTCTCTCTAGTTAATCTGCTTTCCAAGACATTAATCACTTAAAACATACTTGTTTACACGAGATATTAAGTCCTACTGAGCGTTATCGCTCACCCTTCGTTATTTGTTATTGTGTTTTCAGGTAAGTCAGATGATGACCTTGCACACACCAACGGGAATGGACTGGAGTAATGAGCAATCTGGAGTCATAGCGATGTAATGTCCTTAGTATCATAAAATTTAGTTAGATATTTGCTTAGTTATCTTTTCCAATGTAATGAAGTTTTTGAGCTCTATGTTTTGGCTTAGAATTAGTGGTTGTAATAGTTTCAATAATTATCAATAAAATAAGGAGTTTATTACAATTATTATTCATTAGATGCTCCAATGTTTGCGACTGTACGTGCAATTGTCGTTACCATACACGTTGTTCATGCCTCCCCGATTTATTCCGCTGCTAAATTGGCGGGGCATGACAGTTGGTATCAGAGCCTAGGATGTCCTTATTAAGATATTTTAAGTCTAGGATGTTCTAGGTGAACTTCCATGACACGTGTCTAAGTCAACCACCATACCTATGTGAGGATTGGGTAGAACCATGGTTAAGACCTAAATACATATATATAATATATATATATATATATATAATATATATCAACTTAGTAATACTCTAGCACCCAAAGTCTAAAAATAAATAAATAAATGTTATTGCTCGCAGGAGATTAGTGAGATGGCTGGCGAGCGTGCACAAATGCGGGACTTGCAAAGGACCGTACAGAGGTTACTCAAGCCCTTAACAACGTGATTCAAGCAGGAGCAGAAATGGGGCAGGAGACTTATACGGAAACTTTCAACGAATGAATTCCCCTAGGTTTAATGGAATTTGGATCCCGATGTAGCTAAAAATTGGGTGAAGGTGATGGAACGAATCTTTAGAGTTATGCAATGTTCAGAGCAGAGAAAGTCCTTCTGGCAACCTTCCAATTGGACCGCGATGCTAGAACTTGGTGGGAAGCTGTCAGTCGACAGTTACCCAACATTGACATAGAGTGGGATGAATTTTTAGAACTCTTAACACCAAATATTTTTCCGAGAGGATTCATGAGAAGAAGGCAAATGAATTCACCAATTAAAACAACGAATGATGTCTGTAGCAGAATATGAAGCACAATTTGAAAGACTAGCACAATATGCACACATTTGGTGAGTACGAAAAAGATGAAGGCAAAGAGATTCTTAGAAGGGTTAAGACCTGTGTTCTGGGAAAAGTTGGCTCCACTAGACTTTGTAGTATATTCAGACATTGTATTGAGAGCTCAAATAGTAGAGGACACCATGGAGCTTCTTGAAAAGATTCGTAAGAAGAAGGTGTTAAAAAGGGAACGTACTAATCATTCAATGATAATAAAGAAGAAATACAGTAGATAGCAAGAGAATGAAACGGGAAGTGAAACAAAATGAATTCTGTAAATTTTGTGAAAAGCCAGGGCATCAGGTTGATAACTGTTGGAAGAAATTCGGCAGATACTTGCATTGTGGAAGTCAACAACATCGCGTCATCGATTGTCCAACAAAGAAGAACCAAACTCCACGCGAAAGATGATTACAAGCCTTTGTGGACATAAATCATGCCAATGAAGGTGGACATGGTACCATCACTAAACCCTTAGTTTAAATTCATATTATTTTCTCGATAGTAAAGCCCTAAGTGGGGGAGATGATGGAATGAAATATTCAGAATAAATTGGTAATCATATCATATCATATGAATTGGGGACCGAATTCTTTTTAAGTGGGGAGGATGTAGTACCCCAGAAAATTCATTAATTAGAAAATATATAAAAAAATTAAAAATTTATCAAATAATAAATCAAACTAGTTAAAAATATACCTGCCATTATTTCATGCATAAAAACTCATATAATTTTTTTTAAAAAATAATAATTATCTTTAAATAATATTCTCTAACAACCCATCAAGAAATTTTGGCATAGAAAAAATCATTTAGACTAAGTTTACGAATTTAAGTGACTTATTAGTGTAATTAAGGAATAAGTCGAAGAACCCATTATTTATGAGCCAAAGTAGATTATAAATTAAAATAAACATGTGGGTAGACTTCAAATAATATGGGTTGATAGCCCATTATGATATTTGGACCAATGGACAATCTTGACTCATTAATAAATTCTTTAATAAAAAGATAATTAAAACACATTAAGAACATGTGTTGTGCAATTAAGCTCACATGAGTTATTGGGTCAAGAGTAAGAGCCCAAATGATGAAGGTTAGAATATTGGCATAAATAATATTAAATTGAATTAAAATAAGAAATTAATTTAATAAGTGTGATAAATAGATTTAAATTAGAATAAAGGGTGAATAAATAGAATTAAATCAATACCCATTAAGTTAAATTAGTAATGATTTTACTAATGGTCCTAACATGAATTGTTGAGCCCAAATATTAAGAGCCCATCATGAGATGGGAGATAATTAAGCCAAATTCGGAGTTAATTAATAAATAAATAAATAAGGGCAAGATAAATACTAAAATAGATTGTAAATATCCTATAAAGAGTCCTAAGCTAACCCTAACCCCTTGGCCACGAATTGGAGCTCTCCCCTATCCTTTTAGGTAGATAATACTAGGAAATAAGGAGATAAATTAGGAATTTGGAGTTTGAATGGAGGTGAAGAGTTTTAGAGAAATATGACTCTTACACTAGCTAAAACACCTTAAATTCGTCCCTACCAACCCATAGCTCATTGCTGGAACCTTGGGGGACGAAGAGAAGAGCTGAAGAACGAAGGAGCAAGAAGGGAGGAGCTTGGAAAGGAGGGATTTCATCTCGTTCTTCATCAAAACCCTAGGATTTTCTTATCAGCAAGAAAGGTAGGCAATCTCTCAAGCACAAATCGTGAAATTTTAACCCTACATGGCCCCCATGATTCTCTTACAAAGCCCCATGATTGCCCTATTTTTCGTGGCTCCATGAAGGAGTATTAATTGATCTATTTCCTGTCATTACCATGCACCCGAACCATCATGATTGCTTTCAATCCTTGCATGTGTTTGATCCCATGCCCTGAAATAATTCTTGTAATACTACATCATGTTAGCTTTCAAACGCTCATATTTGTCCTAATTTCTATGTTGTATTCGTTGCCAATTAAATCGTTGTTTCTTAACTGTGCATGTTTAGGTTACCGAAGATCACCTATTCAAAGCATGCCTTACACGTATTTGTTTTCTGATTAAACATGCCCACTATTAGATCACCATATACTCTTTCGATTAAAACTAGTTTCAAGATTTTTAGATCACTGTACGAATTTATATCGATTTTTGAAGTACCCTGTAGCATGATTGGGAGGGATGGACCGAACTCCAAAAAGGAAAAAAAAAAAACCCCTTTTCTGGGTCGCCCGCACCTCTGAAGTCCCGACGGCCCGACCCGTCGCGACCTCAGAGGGGTCGCGGTCGGCCGGACCGTCGCGATATGAACGCGACGGCTCGCGCCATCGCGTTCTCACCCCCGAACCGGGCCAGGCCAGCCGGTTCGGCTGTCGCGACCTGAACGCGCCGGTTACGCCCATCGCAACATGATCTTCAAAGCGTCAGTCAGTCCTGTCGCGATCTTAACGCGCTAGTACCCGACGTCACGACCTTACCATTGCGACCTGAACCAGAATTTACACATATATCCCTACTATTAATGTCATTTTAACCTTGTTTAACCCTAATTAAACTGTTGTCATGACTATTAACAGCTTGTTAATTAATAATGAAATATTGACATGAATCAATTAAATTAAGAGCTATGTGCACAATCTTACTTCTTCTCATGATTTCTTTACACTTGCACACACTTAATATTAATTTCTGCCATTTGACCCTATTAAATTACTCAATAATGTATCTGGTTATTAAGTGAAATTAATTACTAAATTTCCCATTTTGTTAAATGACACTTGTTTTCGTTTTACTTGCGTACTTTGTATACCGTATCGCGTCCCTCAGCCTTTGAGCACTCGAGGCACGACAAACCCTAGTTTTCTACACACTCTCTTGGCATGGACCACCTCTCTATCGGGAATACTCTCGACTGGGCCAGGGACTCCTTGTCAAGGCCTCCGTAAGTCTTCTTGGCTTTGGCGCACGTCCTTAGCCGACGAGCTGGTTGTACCCTTAAAACCCGATACACCCTTAGGGATCAGTACGATCCAAACGGCTTTAGTGTGTTCTCTCTTACCTTGGGATCACGTCGGACCATCCAGCCTGTGTTCATTGCACGGCTAATGGGTGGATGTGACTTCTACCTGACTGCCGGTACCCGACCTGGTGCTGTGCAACTATGACTATCGTCGGTTTAATGTTGTTTTACGATTATACCCCTATCTCATCTACTATCCTTATATTCACGTTCGCTCTACTATCACGTCTATTTATCTAGTACTCTCTTGAAACTCTTGAGCTATTGTGGCTCCTATTTCTTTGTACTATTCATGACTATCTAACGCTATAATACGGGTCTTGTGACTCTACTGACTTGAATGCATACTGTTTAGGGCACAAAGAGTGTCCGAGGGCTCCAATCTAGTCCTGGGGGCAGAGAGCCACCCGAAAATACCTGCATGGGCTAATGACGGTGTCTGCATTGCACCGGTTCTGACTGACTATTTTAAATTGGCTAGACATCTGACTGTTATACTGTTACTGTTAGTCTGATTAGTTCAGACGTACTGCACTATGACTGTGCTATTACTGTGCTATCACTGACTATTACTGAACGGCTACTGTCCTAGAGCGACTATTGTCGTATTCTCCTATTGCACTACATGTTACTTGCTATTGCTTGACAATGACGACTACTGCATTGTTGTGCAACCATATACGCTATCTTATTACACACAATCTCGTTATATGGCCATTCCTTTATCATCCTAGTTTGCAATATTCTTGTGGAATGTATTATCGTTCACTTGTTATCATGTGCTATAACTCTCTTGACTATACTTGATCGTTCTATCTAGTTAATCTGCTTTACAAGACATTAATCACTTAAAGCATGCTTGTTTACACGAGATATTAAGTCCTACTGAGCGTTATCGCTCACCCTTTCTTATTTGTTATTGTGTTTTCAAGTAAGTCGGATGATGACCTTACACACACCAACGAGAATGGATTGAGTGTTGAGCGACCTGGAGTCATAGCGATGTAATGTCCTTAGTATCATAGAATTTAGTTAGATATTTGCTTAGTTATCTTTTCCAATGTAATGAAGTTTTTGAGCCCTATGTTTTGGCTCATAATTAGTGATTGTAATAGTTTCGATAATTTATCAATAAAATAAGGAATTTATTGTAATTATTATTCATTAGATGCTCTGATGTTTGCGACTGTACGTGCAATTATCGTTACCATACACGTTGTTCATGCCTCCCCGATTTATTCTGCTGCTAAATTGGTGGGGCATGACAGTTTGTGTCAGAAAAAAATTGAGATTAAAGTTAAGAATAATGGAATAAGTTAGAGCTATGTAAGTCAGAATGGAAAGAGATGAATCAATTGAGAAGCAGTTAATGAATATCGAGTTGAGAGGAACAACAAAGCAGATTACGAATATATATTTGTGAATGAGCTCTAACAGTGAAATTGTTTGTATTTGGCAGTAAAGCAGTAATGTAGAATAAAGGAATCAGGTAGAATAAGTTACTGTGTTTAAAGGGAATAGTTTCAGTTTATGGCTATGACAGTAATTTAAAGAAAGATGATTGTATAATAAGAAGGATTGCAATGTAAATGGCAAAGTGGGATTAGTCAGTTAGCAGAATAATTAAGAGAAATATTTGTAGTAATGGTACTATGTTGTTGGTAGTAAAGTTAAAGTTCAGTAATAATGACCAGATGAAGAAAGAATGTGGCAGATTGTAGAACAACGATAGTCAGATGAATTAAAAAATGTGCAGTAAGAATTTACGTAGTAGTATGCAGTAAAGTGATCCGGATGAATAGATGAGTTTTGTTATAAAGATATTTCCAGAGTTTAATGTAAAAGTCACAGTAGATTAGTTAAAGAATATTGAGCAGATTAAAATATGGCGGAAAAGAACAGAAGGAGTAAGGAAAAGTTTGATTAGTTTAGCAGTAAAGAATTTTAAATTAGACGTCATTTAATTGAGAAAGACTTCGGTAAAGTTGAAGACATATACTAGAGTATGTGTAGAGTTAATTGAACAGTTTTATTCCCAATAAGAGAGTGCAGTGTCACAACAATGAGAATGGAAATTGTGAAGAGTTATGAGTTTGGTTTGTTGAGTCAGTTAAAGAATATTGTCTGAAGAAAGGTAAGTATGTAAAGAGTAAAGCATATCAGTAGCAATATGTCAGAAATCAGTGTGTCATAGATATAGTTGAAGACAAAATATGAGCAGAGTTAGTTGAGCAGTGTTATTATGTAATAAGAGAAGTGTAATGTCAGCCAGAGAATATGACTTAAAGCAAGATATGTTAATAGTGGTATGGCAGAATTCAGAATTTAAGTAAGCAGCACAACCAGAATAGAAATATTAAGGAAAGCAGATCAGAGATACCAGTATTTTCTTCCAATGTTAAGTGAATAAATAAGATGATTTGAGAAGCCAGTAAAGTTAGAGTTGAGTCCAGCTGAAGTTAGAGTAATAATGGAAATAGAGAGTTAATGAAGGTAATACAAAGAACAGAGTTTATGAAATATTTTGACAAATATCTGGTATGATCAGAGTAGTGCAGCGGAAGCATGGAAAGCAAGAAAGATTTAATATCCACAGGTTATCCAAGGTTTGCTAGATTGAAGAAAAGTTTGCAGTTTTGCACAATGGGACAAAGAGGCAGAGGTTTTTAGTCAGATATGAGTTAAGGCAATATGAACAAGATGGTATAAAGAGGTAGGAACTTCAGAGATGGTAACATAATTTGTTTAAGAGGCAGACAACTGAGACTATGAATACAGATAAAGCAGAGTGATAATTAGCAGTGTCAAGTAGATAATGGAAGGGCACCAAGGAACCCGAAAGTTTAAGCAAGGTTTAACATGGCAGAACACCAAAAATAATAGGGTATAGTGAAGGGTTGTGAGCAAGAAAAGTGGCTCAGAAAGAAATATTGCAAACACAGCCAGGAAAATGTGGAAGCAGGTCGAGTCCAAGAAGATAAAGCACCAACAGTAAGGTAGAATCGCTTACAGCTGAAAAGTATAGAAAGAGCAGAATGTAGTAATCGGGCAGTGCAACTATGAAATGAATTAAAAAGAAAGGAAAAACTAACAAACACGTGAATGAGCAGATCCAGTCAGCGTAAATGATTTGAAAGGCAAGTGCAGAGGAAGTGTATCCTACTTGTTTTGTATATGGTTTAAATTCTTCTTAGATGATAGTCTGGCTTATCATGGTTTGTTTCTGAATGTCGAGGACGACATTCCTTCTTAGATGATAGTAATGTAATGGCGCGATTTTTTGGATCTGGATTTTAGCGGTTCTGGCGTGGTGCTCTTGACCAAGAGGTGGTCATTGGGCCTTGTTTATGGTTCTCGTGCGTTGTGTGGGCGTTGTGGGCCTTAGTTCTCAGCCCAATTAGCCCACAGGTTCACTATCTGTGAACGCGACAAGGCCTGGAGTCGCGTTCTGAACGCGATGGTTCTGGGTGTCGCGTTCAGGTTGCCGCCACGGAGCGGTCTTCGTCTGCATGTCCGCCGCGTGTCGCGCGTTGGGCGGCCTGCTGACGTCGACCATGGGAAGGCGACGGCCTTCCCCGTCGCGTTCAGGTCACGACGGTAGGGTACGTCGCGTTCCCAACTGTGATGCATTTTTAAGATAGGTCGGCCAAACAGAGCTCCAGCAAGCTTTGCTCGGCCAGGGAGAAGGTTTTGCGCGGGAATTTTGGGCGATTCGTCGAGTTGGGGTCGTTTTCGGCGTGGTCTCGCCGCGAGGATGTCGCACGGAGCGGGGGAAACGCCGGGTCGTGGTTGTTCTTCGCGAAGGTAGGGTGATTCCGCCCCATTTTACGTTGTGGATCGCATGTGATGCATGAATACCATGTTATTTGCTTTATAAATGATAGATACCATATTAGGGTGGTGCGTAGAGCGTGTTTATACGGTTTTTACATTGTTTTATATGACTTGTGTGGGAGATCCGGAGATGGTATCCCAGATTAGGGTTTCAACCTGTGAAGGCGACAGACCCTCCTATCGCGTTCTGAACGTGACAGGCCGACCCGTCGCATTCTTGTTCTGAACGCGACCTATCAGGGTGTCGCGTTTAGAAGCGATAGTAGCCCCTGTCGCATTAACAGTTCCGAGGGCTTTGTGTTTGTGTATAATAGCATGGTTATCCGATTATCGTTATTTGACGTGCATGGCAAAGGTAAGCGGTGCACTGGCACCTGTAGCGCTCAAGGAGCATGTTGTTCACGTGGTTTGAGCGGTATGCATGTGGTTTGTGTGTGCGTAGCGAGTAGTACGACGCCTGTGCCCGTCGCGATTTAACTTCAGTGGTTAGTTTGTGGTGGTTGGGCAATGAGGTTCCAGTGTGAACCTAGCCTCGGTCTTTTGATGTCTTTTATAGGTTATTTAAGATGGTTTAATTAGTAAAGCATGTGTTGGGTTAAGAGTTAGAGTATGGTTATTATACATTGTGCTTAATGTGGCAATGGAGGTCATGAGATGATCAATGACAGGCCAGGTCGTTATTGGTTATTGTAGTTCATGTATGTGTCTGTGTATGTTAGCTCGTAGGTCACATAGTGACCGGGGACAAGCTATTCCTGACACTTGTACCGTGGTTTGTAATAAAGAAGTAAAGATTATATATGTATGTATCGTGGCTTGTGCATTGCTGAGTTTGGTGGTCCGATGCTTATTCCAGAATGCCTCTTCAGTCGGGTACCCTAGGTTCTGTGTGAGCCATGCACGTGTGTTTGTTGTGCCCGAGGCGTGTTCTGGTACAGTGCGTACCACTGAGGTCTGAGTCGTCTTCCTGAACACCCTCACTCCTGTGTTTGAGTTGTATGTCCGGCTGAGGGAAAGACAACTGGGGGTAGCGGCTTGTGTTTGTGGGTGTGCAGTCGCTTGTAGCGCGCTCGTGGTTGGGGGGATGGACACCAGTAGACGTACTGGTCCCCAGCTAGCCCCGTGTTTCCAGTGCCTCACTTTAGGGGGCTCGGGCCGGAGTCCCTAAAGGTGCCAGGCATGGACCTGCAAGTGTGTGGTCTGCAGGTGTGGTGTTGGTTGGTCTCCACTGTGTGTTGGCTTTACTGTGTGGTTGTGGAGCGGTAGCTGGACTGTGTGTGGGTCCGTGGCTACGAGACTAAGAGGTAGTTCTTGTGTTGTGTTGTCCGGGTTGGATACTGGCGTCATGAACCAGTAGTCCGTTCCCGTGTGGTGGCGTCGTTCTTTCCGACTCGTGCTTTGCCACTGGTTGTGGCTCTTGTGTGTGACTCGTTGGTTGAGGTTTGACCCGTTGTGGTGTGCCCTGGTGGTGGCACGGTTTTGGTTGTGGTTCCGTGGTGGTACCTGTAGACACGCAAATTTTCCCATCGAGGGCATATTTTCGAGTTGCACTATAACGCCCAAAATGACCCACTTTTTGCCTTGAAAGAGCAATTTTCCTAATATTCCTGAAATTTACTCATTTTTATTGGTGCTTCTCTCAGGGGGGTCTGGTCGCAAATGCTCACTCAGAGACAGAACAGCGACTGATTAACTTCCGTCGCTAATCTGTCGCCAATCAGCGACGGATTAGCGATACAAAATTGCTGACCACGAAACAACCACTCAGTGGCGGAATAGCCACGGTCAAATTGCCGTCGCTAATCTGTCGTCAATCAGCGATGGATTAACGACGACAAAATATTCTGTCGCTAAACCGCCTCTTAATTCGCGTCCATTTCTGTCGCCGTGTTTTTTTGAAGAACATTAAAAGGCGCCAGTTTCGGTGGACGCGATTTATGAGATTTCTGTCGCTATTCTGTCGCTATTCCGTTGCTGTTCCGTAGCTAAACCAGTTGCCGACTTATCTCTTTATTCGCGCCCGTTCCGATCGACGCATTTCTTGGAAGAACATTAAAAGGCGTCCACTTCAGTGGACGCGATTCAGAAAAGTCACATCAACGTCCTGTCGGCTGACAGCACACAGGGGAGTCGGTTGCCTCGAAACCATGCGAATCTAAAACGCGTGAAGTGTACTGGACGTGATTTTAAGGCGGTTCAGCAATTCGCACTTATCAAACTGGCCTTC
>JACBKR010005893.1:0-15726 GCA_014218235.1 Colocasia esculenta | reverse complement strand
ATTAAATAAAAGTGTTGGGGAGACTTCCAACATTATATATTGATGACCCATTATCATAATTGGGCCAATGGGCAACATTTGGCACAAAAATCAAATAATGTTAGAAAATACATAGAAATTCGTAACCATAAATAAGCTCAAATTAAAAAGAGGCAATTAGAGTTGAATTGGGATGCAATCATGCATTCATGGAACCCAAATTCGTGCCTAACTATGAGGGAGGTTCCTAATGCCTCACACTCAAAGGAGGAGGAATCATCAAAAATAGGAAACCAAACATACCAATCCCGAAACCCTCTTTCCTAGTTATAATAGGACCCCTAAACACCATGGTTACTTAAATACTCTTCACCCAAACCCTAGGAATGAATTTTGAACTTGCTAGGGTCGTGTGGAGGAGCTCTTGGTGGCTGAGGAGCTGTGGAACGACCACAAGAAGTCGTTCTTCTTCCCCTTCTCGTCTGCTGCGACTGCACCACCACTCTCTTGAAGTCGACCAAAGGTGAGTCAAACCCTAACCAAACTTGAAAGGCCTATACCCTGGGAAAGAGGGTCAAGTCTAAGTTCTAACCCAAGTGGAATGCCCAAATTCCATGCAGATACACAAGTAGTAAGCATTTTCCTCCAAGTGGTCTGAACACAGGTTTTCTAGAATAATGGGACTTCTTCAACCCAAAAGGTATGTTTTCTCGGGCCAACCTTAACATATCCTATACCAATCTGTAGAGCATCAAGTTAACTTTCATTTCCCACTGGTTCATCGAATTTCATTTAGTAGATCTTGATTTATAAGCGTTTTGCCAAGTCGCGCACTGTAGAGTGTTCCCATTTTAATGTTGCATGTGTTTTCAAGATCGAATTAGAGAAAACTCATAACATAAAGTTATTATACTAGTTTGTCCTTGTCACGTTCATGTTGAAGGTTTTGTCAAAATCTCATTAGTTAGAGAGTTATAAGGGTGTAATAGGGTTGCTTCATAAAACTACGTCTTCAAGTTACCCTTGGTCTGACCTTGTGTTCCCCGTGATCAAAGCCTATCGAAACCATCTTTATTGTTCAATTCCGATTACTGGGAGTAGTACCCTAGTATGTCTAGGTTATTTTAAAACTGGTTTCGTTATTTTTCACGCTCCGTGCAATTGTTCTCTAGTTTAGAACAACCCTATGTCAAAAGAAGGAAAGACAGGTCCGCAATCCAAGGCACTGTCCTTGCTCTGTTCGAGCCAGACACGGACCCTGTGAACGCAAGGCCCAAATGTCGCTTTCAGGGGGTTGATTGCAACATACCCCTTGTCGCCTTCTCAAGGCGACATGCGTTCCGTCGCTTTCCGGCTACCTGATCTGACACCCTGTCGCGATGCTCACACCCCTGTGTCGCCTTCTGGGCCCGACCTGTCGCCTTCCTTAATGGCTATTCGCGATCTCAGATTTTTACCGGAAATCACGTGTTTCTTACAAAGTTTTTCGCATATACCCGAGGTCTGTATAAATGTGATATTTGCTGTGTAAGTTACCTGTCTTGGGTCTGATCATTACATGATTGTTGTTTAATGGCTAAAAGCGATTAACCCATTTAAAAGCTTTAATTACATGGATGCTATTCTAAGTGCTCCTTAAATGTTATGATCCATTCATGTTTCTTGTGATTTAATCTTCCTACTGTTCTACCATGTTTAAATGATAAGAGTTATCATAAAATCTTGCAAACCATGATGAGTTTAAAGTGCGTAGTTTTATTCCATGTTATATTGTCAAGTGCTTCCTGCGAGTTTGAGACCGATGGTTTGAGAATTGAGACACGCGTACCGCACTACACACTGGCACTGATAGGTAGCCTTTTCTTGGGAAATTGGAAACTCTCTACCGGTCATTCCAATCGGTAGACTAGCGACCTTTTCACCAAGGCCTCCGTAAATCTCCTCTGACCATGGATTCCCACTGGCCGACGAGTTGGTTGTACCATTGAAGTTCCCTAGAGATAGCGTGCACTTCTTTCTCTTCTTGATCTCGTGAGTGTGACTTACAAACTAGACTAAAGCCATTAATGTAAAGATTGAACAAAAGTATAATCGTACAGTTATGCTACGAATTTATCTCTTGACCATGTACTCGTGAAATGAAATCATGTTCCATTACTTATTACTTGTTCTCCTCATCATCATGAACATGACATTACACATGCTTACTTATTGAAACTTTCATTGGCCATTATAAATGACTGTGGGTATCTACATTTTAAAATTAAGTGAGATGCTAACAGGGCACGCCGTGTGTCCAAGGGCTCCAATCTAGCCCCAATGACGGCGAGTCATAGATATACTGTTACCATGGGGTATAATGATTACTGGCGTTGCATCTGCGCTAGGAGTATTTCTTGCTTGTTGAATGATAGATACAATACAACATAACTTGACCTAGAGTACTCTTGATGGATCTTTTCTCGGTGTTACATTAGTGTCTACGTGCCGGATTAGTGTTATTGATCGTGCTCGTACATTCTTGCTTGCTTGGTTGCGTGATATGGCCATCCTGCATTATTGCAATTTACATGATATCTTGCGTGCTTGTACAAAGTGATCTATTTCTAGTTCTCTCTTGTCATCTTGTTCATCAATCTTGTTCTATCATGATCTCTCTCTCTAGCTTGTTTATATGTCATGATTTAACGAGTTTTATTCGTACTTACATATCATTCATCGTGCTTGCCTAGTTCTAAAATGTTAATCACTTATATCATTGCCCGCACATTGAGATATAAATCCTACTAGGCTAGTTTGCTCATTCCCTACTTTTACCCAATCTAGGTGACCATGAAGTGCAAGAGGAAGAGCAAGTCGAGGATGGGAATGCGTCCGAGTGAAGAGCGTTCCAAAATGAGTCTATCTATAGTTAGTTATTTTGAGTGTTAGAACAAGTAGTAGGAAGTGAGGTAGTATGTACTTTTGCTTTTATTGAGTCTTAGTCCTGCATTAGTTTATCTGAGACAAATATGAGATTTAATACAATTATAATTGAGTTCACATTTGGGCCCTATTATGATGTTGTGTTGATACACATTTAGTGCGTGCTAGGTAGAGGCTTATTTGCCGACTGTCCACTCGAAATATCGACTCGAATTAATTAATAATATCCACTGCATAATTCTCGGGACGTGACAGTTTAGTGGTATCAGAGCCTAGGATACCAAGTAGGATATGTCTCAGGATAGGAGATACCTATGGAACCTAGGTCATGAAAAAATTAAATACAGTCCTGGTGAGAATGGGTAGAGACTGGGAATATGTTAGAAAGATTAAACACTCCTACCCATTAACTCTTATAATGTATCTTGGAGACATTAATTGCTTTCCATCCTTTTTCTCAGGATCCTCATAACACTCTCACACAACTACAATGGCTCGCAACCAGTGGCAAGCTATGCAAGACAATGTGGCTGGACTTGCGCAGGCCCTGTAAAATGTAGTTCAGGCTGGAAATCAGGCTGCAGCTACAAGGAACGGAGCCGGTGATTTGCACTGGAATTTTAGGAGTTTGAAACCCTCCTCGTTTCTTTGGATCCTCTGACCCAGATGAAGCAGAAAATTGGCAGGAAGAAATAGAAAGGATCCTCCAAGTAATGCAATGCACAATAGGGAGAAGGTGGTACTGGCCACTTTTCCAATTTACTAATGATGCCCGAGCATGGTGGAGGCAACATCGGCCCACCTGCCTAATGTGGCGAACTGGAGTGGGCCGGATTCCTGGAGATATTCGGGGAAAGTATTTCTCTGAGAGAGTCAAGAAGAAGAAGGCAGCGGAGTTTGCCGCACTAAAACAGAAAGGGATGTCCGTGGCTGAGTATGAGGCTAAGTTCGCGCGTCTTGCCGTGTATGCCCCACACCTGGTGGGAACTGAAAGGCTGAAGGCTAACCGTTTCATGGATGGGCTCAGGCCCATGTTCATTGAAAGGCTCGGACCACACAACATTCAAACTTACACTGAGATGGTCCAAAGAGCTCAATGGTAGAAGACTCTATGGCTAAGGTGGAAGGTATGAGGGGGAAGGACATCTCAAAGCCGACCTTACAAAAGGGGAGCAGTCGATACAACTGGAACTTTCCCAACACCAATAAAACAACAATAATAACTACAAACAACAACAAAGGCCACCACAGGGAAGGACTATGGCATGGAGAAAAAGATTAAAGTAGAAGAAACAATGACAGTGGAGTATTGTAAATTTTGCAACAAGCTGGGCACCAAGGACAAGTGTGGAAGAAGGCCGGGGCTTGCTTACGATGTGGGAGTCATGAACATCGTATACGAACTGTCCTATGTTAAAAGACCAAGTTGGAAGGAACCAAGGAGTGGTTAAAGCGTCAAGGACGCGTGAATGCAATAATGCAAGCGGAGCTTCCGGAAGGAGGTATATTTGTTAAACCCCTAGATGATCTTATGATGTTTTCTTATTGGTACACTTCTAAGTGGGGGAGATCATTAAGGAGAAACGAAAAGGAATAATCTAGTAGCGATACCCTAGTTCATCTGGAGGATTAGATGGAGTTATAACAACCGTGGAAGGGAAAACAGGAGTGGAAGGAACCAAATGAATAGTACGGGTGGCCATAGGTGTAGATTTTGGACTGGCATCCACGATGTTGAAACAAGTTGAGGAATTAAATATGAAACCAACTCAAGATCATAATTATCAAAAGCCAATTAATGGTCTATGAATTTGGGGACCAAATTCTCTTAAGTGGGGGAGGGTGTAGCACCCCGAAAATTTTAACTATATAAAAACTCAAATAAATGGAAATAAAATTTCCATAATTCGGAGTATTTAAACATACGTATCATTATCGTATGTGCTAAAACACATCGGAAAATTCCGTAAAAATTATAAATCAACCCTAAATATATTACTAAATGTTTCACAAAGAAATTGTGCCAAGAAAAATCAGATCATCCAAGTCTAAAGTGGTTCGCGACTTATTATCGTAATTCATGAATAAGTCGTAAAATCATTATCACACGTACGTGGATGAGTCAGAAAATTAAATAAAAATCATATATGGACTTCAAATAATATCCTCTAATAACCCATCAAGGATTTGATGCAATAAAAATCATTGGGCTAGGTTTAAGAGTTATTGCGACCGAATCTAAATAAGGAAACAAGTGGAAAACCGTTAACACGGAAATACGACGCAATCAAAAATTAAATAAAAGTGTTGGGGAGACTTCCAACATTATATATTGATGACCCATTATCATAATGGGCCAATGGGCAACATTTGGCCTAAAAATCAAATAAAGCTAGAAAATACATAGAAATTCGTAACCATAAATAAGCTCAAATTAAAAAGAGGCAATTAGAGTTGAATTGGGATGCAATCATGCATTCATGGCAACCGAAATTCGTGCCTAACTATGAGGGGAGGTTCCTAATGCCTCACACTCAAAGGGAGGAGGAAATCATCAAAAATAGGAAACCAAACATACAATCCCGAAACCCTCCTTCCTAGTTATAATAGGACTCCTAAACACCATGGTTACTTAAATACTCTTCACCAAACCCTAGGAACGAATTTAGAACTTGCCAGGGTCGTGTGGGGGAGCACTTGGTGGCTGAGGAGCTGTGGAACGACCACAGAAGCCGTTCTTCTTCCCCTTCTCGTCTGCTGCGACCTGCACAAACCACTCTCTTGAAGTCGACCAAAGGTGAGTCAAACCTAAACCAAACCTTGCAAGGCCTATACCCCTGGAAATAGGGTCAAGTCTACGTTCTAACCCAAGTGGAATGCCCAAATTCCATGCAGTATACACGGAGTAGTAAGCGTTTTCCTTCAAGTGGTCTGAACAAGGGTTTTCTGGAATAAGGGACTTCTTCAACCCAAAAGGTAGGTTTTCTCGGGCCAAACCTTAACATATCCTATACAAATTGTAGAGCATCAAGTTAACGTTCATTTCCCACTGGTTTCATCGCATTTCATTTAGTAGAGCTTGATTATAAGCGTTTTGCCAAAGTCGCACAATGTTAGAGCTTTTCCCGTTTTTAATATGTGCACGTGTTCAAGACCGATTAGAGAAAACTCATAACATAAAGTTATTCTACTAGTTGTACTCGTCAGGTTTCATGTTGAACGTTTTATCTAAATCTCATTCTTAGAGAGTTATAAGCGTGATAATAGGGTTGCTGCATAAAACTACGTCTTCAAGTTACCCTTGGTCTGACCTTGTGTTCCCCGTGATCAAAGCCTATCGAAACCATCTTTATTGTTCAATTCTGATTTACTGAAAGTACCCTAGTATGTCTAGGTTATTTTAAAACTAGTTTCGTTATTTTGCACGCACCATGCAATTTGTTCTCTAGTTTAGAACAATCCTATGTCAAAAAAAGGAAAGACAGGTCCGTAATCCAAGGCACTGTCCTTGCTCTGTCCGAGCCAGGCACGGACCCTGTGAACGCGACGGCCCGATATGTCACTTTCAGAGGGTGATTGCGACATACCCCTTGTCTCCTTCTCAAGGCGACATGCGTTCCGTCTCCGGCTACCTGATCTGACGACCCTGTCGCGATGCTCAC
Organism: Colocasia esculenta; assembly: GCA_014218235.1. Classification (NCBI taxonomy): domain Eukaryota; kingdom Viridiplantae; phylum Streptophyta; class Magnoliopsida; order Alismatales; family Araceae; genus Colocasia; species Colocasia esculenta. The sequence continues at coordinate 9,160 of JACBKR010005893.1, read as the reverse complement.
ACCCTGTGTCGCCTTCTGGGCCGACCTGTCGCCTTCCTTATATGGCTATGTCGTTATCTCAGGATTTTTACCGGAAATCACGTGTTTTCTTACAAAGTTTTCCGCATATACCCGAGGTCTGTATAAATGTGATATTTGCTGTGTAAGTTACCTGTCTTGGGTCTGATCATTACATGATTGTTGTTTAATGGCTTAAAAGCGATTAACCCATTTAAAAAGCTTTAATTACATGGATGCTATTCTAGGTGCTCCTTAAATGTTATGATCCATTCATGTTCTTGTGATTTAATCTTCCTACTGTTCTACCATGTTTAAATGATAGAGTTATCATAAAAGCTTACAAACCTGATGAGTTAAAGTGCGTAGTTTTATTCCACGTTATATTGTCAAGTGCTTCCTACGAGTTTGAGACCGATGGTTTGAGATTGAGACACGCGTACCGCACTACACACTAGCACTGATAGGTAGGCTTTCTTGGGAAATTGGAGACTCTCTACCGGTCATTCCGAATCGGTAGACTAGCAACCTTTCACCAAGGCCTCCGTAAATCTCCTCTGACCATGGATTCCCACATGGCCGACGAGTTGGTTGTACCATTGAAGTTCCCTGGAGATAGCGTACACTCCTTTCTCTTCTTGATCTCGTGAGTGTGACTTACAAACTAGACTAAAGCCTTAATGTAAAGATTGAACAAAAGTATAAATCGTACCATTATGCTACCGAATTATCTCTTGACCGTTGTACTCGTGAAATCATGTCCATTACTTATTACTTGTTCTCCTCATCATCATGAACATGACATTACACTGCTTACTTATTGAAACTCTCATTGGCCATTATAAATGACTGTTGGTATCTACATTTAAAAATTTAAGTGAGATGACAGGGCACGGACGCGTGTGTCTAAGGGCTCCAATCTAGCCCAATGACGACGAGTCATAGATATACTGTTAACCATGGGGTATAATGATTACTGGCGTTGCATCTGCGCTGGGAGTACTTTCGCTTGTTGAATGATAGATACAATACCACATACACGACCTAGAGTACATTCTTGATGGATCTTTTCTCAGTGTACATTAGTATCTACGTGCCGGATTAGTGTTACTTGATCGTGCTTGTACATTCTGCTTGCTTGCTTGCGTGATATGGCCATAATGCATTTATTGCAATTTACATGATATCTTGCGTGCTTGTACAAAGTGATCTATTTCTAGTTCTCTCTTGTCATCTTGTTCATCAATCTTGTTCTATCATGATCTCTCTCTCTAGCTTGTTTATATATCATGATTTAACGAGTTTTATTCGTACTTGCATATCATTCATCGTGCTTACGTAGTTCTAAAATGTTAATCACTTATATCATTGCCCGCACATTGAGATATAAATCCTACTGGGCTAGTTTGCTCATTCCCTACTTTTACCCAATCTAGGTGACCATAAAGTGCAAGAGGAAGAGCAAGTCGAGGATGGGAATGCGTCCGAGTGAAGAGCGTTCCAAACATGAGTCTATCTATAGTTAGTTTATTTTGAACAATGTAGTAGGAAGTGAGGTAGTATGTACTTTTGCTTTTATTGAGTCTTAGTCTTGTATTAGTTTATCTGAGACAAATATGAGATTTGAATACAATTTAATTGAGTTCACATTTGGGCCCTATTATGATGTTGTGTTGATACACATTTAGTGCGTGCTAGCTAGAGGCTTATTTGCCGACTGTCCACGTCTTAAAATGTCGACTCGAATTAATTAATAATATCTGCTGCGTAATTTCGGGACGTGACAGTGCGGTCGCACATGTGGAGTTGCCGACATCTGATTGGGTGCTCTGCGCCGGGTGGTGTGCACTCTGTGAGCTATCGGATGTTTGGGTTGGCGCTCCATTTGTGGCGGGCTTGAGATGCTGACCACGGGAAGTCATGGTACGACTTAGTGGTCCCTTTGCACTTGTGGTTCTTCGAACAGGTTTCGCCCTTAATTTCGAGGATGAAATTATTTTTTTGTTGGATGTATTGTAACATCTCGGGTTTTCTGGCTTTCTAGCTGCGTGTGGGATGGCTGGCCACTACATGTCCGGCGTTAGTGACGCATTAGTGTTGCGACGGTGCTGCTCATCGCGACAGCCATCCAGGTCGCGACCGATGGTCGCGTCGCGTTCTTATCGCGCCCGGTCAATGGGTCGTGATAAGGGTTTCGCTTTTTGGTCTCTGACAGGCGTCTGCCACCTGTCAGAGTGGAAGGCATGGCAGGGGGACTTGTCAGGCTGTCGCGGCGCCTAGGTCGGGTGCGTTCTGGTCGCGGTCTGGGCAGCCATCGCGTTTTGTTGGTAACGCGACGCCCCGCCCCGTCGCGTCTTGAGGGCCAGAGGCTAAAGCCTTGGCTAGCTCTCCTTTCCCTTTTTGGCTCTTTTCCCTTCCCTTCTCCTCTCCGAGGAGGAGAAGGCTCCCCTCCCTTCTCCCTCCGATGTTTGGTGCTCAGTGGCGGCCAGCGGCTCGTGCGGAGCATGGCGTGGCGTCGTGGAGGCAAGGAGGTGGCGACCGAGCTCGTCGTAAAGTCCCCGTTGTGGGTTGGTTCTTCGTTCACTGTAGGGATTCTTGTACCCTTGCTTGTTTGGGTGGATCGGGGGTCAAATTGCGGAATGCATGCTTTACTGCTTTCACCATGATCCCCTCCCCATGTTTGTATGTTTTTAGTGAGTGGGCGACCTCGAAATGTAGCATTCTGGTGATCTGCCTTCCAGTTGATGTCACGACCTCCGAGCGCGTCGCGACATCAGAGGTTGAACGCAGCATTGTTGATTGTACACTTCCGTTGTCAAGAGTTCCGTGCACAAATCAATATGCTCACATTCTCTAACTATCTCACAAACTTAAAATCACAAAGATGAACTAATACAGTAGTGAGAACAGGTCATATCCACGGAGAGGCTGAATAGAACTTGATTTAAACTACTTTGACTTGAAACCTCTATCGACATTGCATTAAAAGTAAATATGTAAAACAACACCAACCAAGTTCCTCACAATCTTGACAGATCAAATTTAATGAAAGAACAAGCTGAATTGAAATGAAAAGAGAATGATATCAATGCACCCTCTAAGTTGATGGATCAAACAAGTAACAGAAATCTTTAAAAGAAAACTTTCAAATCAATGTACCCCTCTAGCTCAGGGGATGAACAATCAACATTCTCAACTCTCCACAAACATCAAATCAGAATGAGACAGTGAAAAGGAACTCAACCAGAAATTAAAGGGGAAGGCAGCAGAACCATCTCTCCAACCCAACAGTCGATTCTCCTAAATAAAAATCAGAACTAAAAGAGATGAACAAGAAATCTGAACTCCCTCCAGTCTGAACCAGAAGAAAGGAAGAACTAAAAATACACCAAAATCTCCAACCAGCAGCAGAGAACACTCCATGCTCAACTTCCTCAAATGTCGAACTGTTTATCACTACTCAACCATCAATCAAGAACAGAAGAATAAAACAAATGCAATAGATCGAAGTCTAAACACAGTAGAATTGGAAATTGAAACACACTGGATTAACTATTCTAAACACTGAAGAACTGGAAAAATCAGCAAGAAGAAATGTTAAACTTCACTTAATCGACATCTGAAACATCAAAAGAAGTGGAAAATTGCACTGGATCGAAATCTCCCTCTCAATTGCTCACAGATGAAATCTACAAATTCTAAAGAAATCGAATTCTTCTACTAATGCTTCAATACACAGAAGAAGGGAGAAAAAACATAACACCGATCTCAGCAATCCATACAGAAGAGGGAGGAGGAAGAAGAAAACACAGAGCAAAATGGAAGTAGCAAGCTCCACTGGATCAATCTCCTCAGCCCTCTGGAATGCCCAAATCGCTTCTAAGTAGCAAAAAAACTCAGAAGAAAAGACGAAGCTCAAATTAAAATTTGTTAAAAGCCCTCTGGATCAACCCTCCCAATCCTCACAAACTCTCACAAAGCAAGAAATGCATATGACAAACTCCACTGGTTCAGATGCTACAACACAGAATAAATGAACTAAACGCATGAGAAATGAAACTAACTCAGAAGAAATGGATGAAACAACACTGAAGAAATGGAAGAAAACAATTCTGAACTCTCAAATCCCTTACACAAGAAGAAATTCCAAAAAAAATTGAACAGACAACTCCCTCCCTGCTCTGATGAAAGGGAAATTACAGAAATAAATGGCAGAAATAAACTCCTAAAAATCTGACTGGCTCTGGAAGAACAGAAATAAAACCTAAAAATTCTAAAAAAAACTCGAACCCCCTGGTGAAGAGGACCTGGGGTCCTTTTATAGGTCTCAGGGCCTCTACTTCCCGCCTCCTGGATCAGGATCGCCAGCTCTGCACCAACACCAGGATCTCCAGCTCAACAGCCACATCTGTGCCACCTCAGCAGCCCCTGCGTCGCACCACCCTCCCAGATCTGGCCTGCGCCTCATCCGCCAACCCGCCAGCGCACCAGAGCCTCAATCTCCTCAGCAGCCCGCACCAGATCCGGACCTAGTCCTGTTCAGCACCTCCACCCAGTAGCCGCCCTGCACATGTGAGCTCCATCTGGCCAGCTTCACATGAGCTCCTCTGTAAGAGCTGCCCCCAAATCGCCATTTCCACAGCCCAGCATCGCTGGGAGCTTCCAGCTCCTTCATGAATGTTCTCTGCTTCCAGCTGGGAAAGAAAATAATAAGATTTTTAAAGGGTTATATGGGATTGGGTAGGGTAAAGGTTGTTATTAAAATATTTTTATTTATTTATTGAAATTGGGAGGGGTACGTGACATGATGGTGTTTAGGTAAAGTTATTTATTTAACTAAGATTTATATAAATTTTAATTTATTTATAAACTAATATTTACAAGAAATGATTAAGAAAATCTAAGACCAAGGATTTATTTATGTACAATATACCTGTAAAAAGAGAAAGAGAATATTCAAAAGATATCGACTTATTTAAATGAGGATCTAACTATTGTTTTACCGAAACATTAACTAATATGTTCAAAATTTTATTCATGGATGAAATGAAAATTAAAGTCAATGCGCACATTATTTATAGATAAAGAATATCTAAAATTCACTAATGCATGAAGTTTAACAAAAAAAATTATGTAGTTAACAGAGGTGTCACCCCAGTCAGGCGCGACCTTATCGTGGCCCAAGAGGCCGTCGCGATAAGGGTGTCGCGACTCGGCTACCTGTCGCGACAAGGTTCTTGTTGCGGCCCGCGTCCCCGTCACGACGCGGTTGCTTGTCGCGGTAGCCCTTATCGTCGTGATGATCGCGACGGGCTAGGAGGGCGCAATAGCATTTGGCTTGCCTCGGGTGTTTTCGTGACCGTGGTTGGCATGTCGGCTTGTGCCCTAGGGCAGGGTTTCCCTTTGGACCTTCTAGTAGGGAATGCGACAGGTTGGCTCGCTAAGTTCAGTGACCGAAGGTAACACCTTCGTGGCCTTGTCCCTAGCGGTGGTGCTAGGAGGCTTGCGTCTGTTTAACAATCGATTGTCTATCAGTCAATCGATTGTTAGAACAGCGATGGTTTCTGTTCTGTCCATGGACTTCCAGTTTCTCGGGCCATGCCGTTGCACCGGTGTTTGCCGACGGCCATTCTGGGGGTTTCCGGAAGGGATGCCGTGCGCGCCTGTGCCTGCTGGGCTTGTCTTGGTTACAATCCAGTTGTGCCATTTCTATTAGTGGTTGCCACGCCAATTTTTGTTCACCTGGTGCTAGGCACTTGAGGGCTTGTCTGCGAGACAGGTTGTTACCGTTACCTGAGACCCCCATCCTCGCGCGTTGTGTCAGAGGGAGCTTCTCCGGGCGGGGGGGCGTGCTCGAGTTACAGACTCGGAGCGGAGGGGAAAACGGTGGGGACAGCGGCTTCTATCGTTTGTAGAGCACTCTTAGCTGGGTCTGGTCTCCTAGGTTGTTGTGGCGCTCTTTCGGTGCAGACCAGCTAGTCCTTCTCACAGCCTCGCTCTGCGTTGGTTCTAGAGCCACGTATGGAGGTAAGTGTGGGGCCGTAGCTGAGGCGGGCTGCGGTGGTTTGTGGTTGTGTTCTTGGCTATGGCTCATAGATCACTCTACCGGGGAGGTTGTAGGTAGGAGTCGGCGGCTGGAGAGCTGGAGGAGTGGACTGTGGGTCCTCCTCTTAGCTGCCTGTGGCGGTGGCTTGTGTGCTCTTGCGTGACGGTGTTTCTCACGCTTGTTTCTGAGAATGGTGTTTCGTGGCCTAGCTTGCACGGGGGTTGTAGCCTAGCCGTGTCTAGTTCGTGGCTTGGTTAGTTTGGTCTCGTGGGCCGTATTTAGTGGTTTTCTTGTGGGGCCCATCTATTGTTTCAGTAACCTATTCCTTGGTGCCGTCCATGGTGGCACTGGAGTGTGTAGTTCCCTGAATTCGTGGAGTGTCCGAGGTGTAGGGTGGTTCTGCTTGTGGGACCTCGACCTGGTGGAGGTCTGAGGTGGCCGTCCCTGTGGTGGGACGGTGCTTCTCATGTGGTTGCTCGGTGTCTCTTGTGGGACACCTGGTTGTTCCTTCCCGACCTCGTGGAGGTCTGGGATGTTGGGTCTGCTCGTGTCGTGAGATTCTGATTCACATGGTCGCTCCGGGTCCGTGAGCTTCTTTGTCTAAGAGGGTGTGTACCGAGGGTTTGCTTCCGCATTGTGTTACTCTGGCCCGACCCTGGTTGCGGGTCGTGGCGTTGCTTAGTTGCTTCCTCATGTGCTTTGACTCCGCTGGTTTTGCGGGAGTCGTGTTTGGCATGACCTGGGTTGTGGTCAAGGCGGTTCTCTATTTCCACTGCTTTGTAGTACTCGCAGTAGGTATTTCTTGCTTTACTGCTTTGTAGAGTAGTTTTGCTTCTGCTTTGTTGGAGTTCCTGCTCCTCTGGTTGGTAAGGGACTTGTAATCCCTACTGAGCCTTGTTCGCGAGGCTCACCCCCTACTCTTTCCAGGTAGGGATCACTGTAGAAGGAGTTCGTTGCTGGACGTTCGTGGTGGCGGCTTGTTCGAGTGCTTGCCAGCGGTGTGAGTTGTGAGCGTGAGCGCTTGTAGCGGGAGTTGAAAGTGGAATTTTAGTAAGTCCTCGAGGTATGCCCCTTAAGGACTGCACATTGTTGGGTTGAGTGTGATATAATACATTTCTCTCACATTTTGATGATGACAAGTTGTGATTTTAATGCATAACAATTGGAACATGTGAAATACATCACACCTGAAATAACAATATTCAAAAAGCATGTTTCCAAGCACATTTATCATTTATATTCATGATAATATATTTAACTAATGATTTATGTGTTTAATTCTCAGGGGCAACATTTATTACAAGGGTGGTGTCGACACACCTCACACTGGTGTCGACACAATGTTCCAAGCCCTAAGCTAAAATATGAAGAATCGGTCAACTAGTGTCGACACTAGACCAGGGCAGATCGACACTAGAGGCAGATCCCAAAGAATATGTTCACAGGTCTCTTCAGTCAGGTCGACACAAAAGCAGCAGGTCGACACTAGATGGCTCTCCCAGAAGGCCTATTTTCAGATGGCTAAAGCAGGTCGACACGAGATGATATCAGGTCGACACTAGAGAGCCTCCCAGAAGGCCTGTTTTTCAGATGGCTAAAGCAGGTCGACACGAGATGATATCAGGTCGACACTAGAGAGCTTCCCAGACACCCTGTTTTTCAAATGGCTAAACTAGGTCGACACGAGATGATATCAGGTGACACTAGAGACCTTCCCAGGGAATTGATTTGCCAGTCTGGGATAGTGTGTCGACACACTCATGGGCGGGTCCACACAATCCGGAATCTCTGTGACTTAAATTTTTGTCCTGGACATGTGGCACCCTAGGGAATTGTTGGATTAGCCTTGGAGTGTGCCCACGACCCCCAAGGGTACATTTGGACTATTAGGGGTATAAATACCTTCTATTGGCTATCCAACATGCAAGAACCCTTTCAGAGCCTCCCAGAAATCTTGTTGGCTGCTAGAAGAGTTCTCTCCCTGTTCTTGTCTTCCTGGTGCTTCTTCTCAAGCCAAATTCTCATCTGTTCAAGTATGAGAAATGGAAATCGTAGACAGAAGCAATTGGATCACATCAAGGAAGCAGATCAAGTAGAAGCCGACTCTTGTGAAGAATTCAAGGAAGATCCTGAAGATCAGATTGCAGAGCATCGCCCAGGAACTTCCAGAGATCAAAGCTCTTCACAATTCGACCTTCTATAAGGGAGTACATCTGAAGAGAAAGCTTCTCAATACATTCTCATTTTCCTTTCTCTTCTGAGTGATTCTGAGATTGTGCATGGGTGTTGCATGAGTCTCATGAATTAACTCTTGTTGGACTAGATCTATTGCTAGAGGATCTGAGTCTTGTGTTTTTCTAGCAAGTTGTTTGTGAGCGTCGAGCTCAGTGGTTTTTAGTCGTCGTACTCAAGTTGTAGTTGAGCAGTCTTGCTCAGGGTTCTAGAGTAGTCTTACTCTAGAGTTTGTGTGAGTTGTAAACTCAGGTGGTTGGAGTTGTCAGGCTCCAGTGGGTGTGTTGTACCCAGGTTGATTAGTGGATCCTCACTGTGTGAGGGGTGGATGTAGGAATCACATGGTGTGATTTCCGAACCACCTAAAAATCTCTGTGCATTGATCTAATTGTGGTTGAATTATCCTTTGTTAGATGCATGCATAGGATCGTTTGAATTCATCTAATCAATTTGTTCTCACACTCTGTTTGCTCAACTCACTCAATTATCTTCAGATCTGTGAAATCTGTTTTTCAATTTGTCTCTGATTCAGAGTTTTTAAAAATGGTTAAGCTTCCGCATTAGTAGGCCTAGATCTATTCAACCCCCCCCCCTTCTAGATCTTGTCCTCATCATTTCTCGATCCTTCAATTGGTATCAGAGCGGGTTTACACATGATCTGATTTGATCTGAGTAATTTCTGAGTGTTCTGTGTGATTTGTTGCTGCTTGTTGCTTACTGAGTTCTGTGTGATTGTTTGCTTGCTGAGTGTTCCTTCTTTGCACCATCTTTTAATTCAATGGATTCCAGAGGGTTCATAGCTGAGGGTCATCCATTAATAGGCCACCATTTTTAATGGAACGGACTATTCTTATTGGAAAAATAGAATGCAAGTTTTTCTTAGAG
>JACBKR010005892.1:0-15809 GCA_014218235.1 Colocasia esculenta | reverse complement strand
TGATACACAGAATGAAGGCCAACTATGTGCCCAGTGCTATCTGAAAACTGCACCAGAAGCCTGAAGTGAAGCGTGGATCTTTATCAACACACAATAGAGATCGGAACACCGTGCAGGGAATAATGCGCTCTACATACAAACTAGCTAATCTGCTAACACTCCAATTGGCTTGATAGGTAGAAATCTGGCAGTTTTCGTCATCCTATCAAACAGTACCCAAACATTGTCACAACTTCTAGAAGTCCTCGAAAACCCATCACAAAATCTGTGGTAATATGGTCCCACTTTACATTTGAATCTTTAGGGACTGAACTAGGCCACCAGATCGCTGATGCTCAACTTTCACTACTGACAAACCAAGCATCGAGCTACAAGATCTGCTACATCTCTCTTCATCCCAGCCACCAAAATTGTCATCGCAAGCCATGGTACATCTGTGGGGCTCTTGGATGAATAGAGTATCTAGACCAATGTGCCTCCTGCAAAATCGCTCGCCTGACCAACTCCTCAACAGGTACATAGAGTCAGTCTTTGAACCTCACTATACCATCCTCTCCCAGTGTCATATTGGCAACAACAAACACATGGTATAACTCTGGGTCTGCTTGTTGGGCCTCCACTACCTGATGCACAACTGTGGTGCAACTGAAAGACTAGAAAAAAAAATTTATATGTGCACACTAGAGGTGTGTACAACTGCTCAGCAACACTCTCCACAAGAACCACTCTCTTAGTAGCAGATGATTCAACTGCGCCTTTCTGCTCAAAGCATCTGCCACCACATTCGCCTTCCCTGGTTGGTATGCAATGTTGAAGTCATAATCCTTCAGGAACTCCATCCACCTACGCTGTCTCTAACTGAGGTCCTTCTACGTGAAGATATACCTCAAACTATGATGACCTAGCTTGACTGTGAAACTTACGTCGTAGAGGTAATGTTGTCACATCTTCGATGCGAACACCACTGCTGCCAACTCTAAATCATGAGCAGGGTATATCTCTCATGAGGCTTCAACTAGCACGATGCATAAGCTACAACCCTTCCATGTTACATCAAAACAGCTCCCCAGGCCAACTATGGACGCATCTGTACACACCTCGAAACCATCCAACCCGGAAGACAAAACTAACACTGGTGCAAAAGTAAGTAGCCTCCTCAACTCTACAAAATTGTGCTCACAGTCCTCTGTCCACTCAAAAGGTACACCCCTCCTCGTCAAACAAATCAGAGGGGCAGCTATCCGCAAAAAGTCTGAATGAACCTGCGGTAGTAGCCAGTAAGACCCAAAAAACTCCTGATCTCTATCATGTACGTGGGCCTCTTCTAGCGAAGCACAAACCTCAACCTTCGCTAGGTCCACGGAGATGCCATCGCCTGAGATAACATGCCCCAAGAAATGCACCTCCCGTAGCCAAAACTCAAATTTACTGAGTTTGGCATATAGTGGTGATTCTCAGGGTCTACAAGATGACTCTCAAGTGATGCGCATGCTCCCCCTCTATAGCCGAATAGACCAGTATGTCATCAACAAAAACTACCAAAACTGGTCTAGATATGGGCGAAAGACTCGATGCATCAAGTCCATAAATGTCACAGGGGCATGGTGAGCCCAAACGGCATCACCAAAAAATTGTAGTGGTTGTACCTCGTCTTGAAGGTAGTCTTCTCGATATCTACATCTCCAATGCGAAGTCGACAGTACCCCAACCTCAAGTCAATCCTTGAGAAAGATACGAGCAGACTCATCTGGTCAAACAAGTCATTGATCCTAGGCAATGGATACCGGTTTTTCATTGTCACTTGTTCAATTGTCTATACTCAATGCACAAACACAAACTTCCATCCTTCTTCTTCACGAGAGCTCCCATGGAAAAAGCTAGGGCGGAAAATAGTTCAACAACTCCTCTAGCTGCCTTCTTCAGCTCCCTAGCTCTACCGATGCCATTCTATACGGTGGCTGTGCAATCAATGAAGTCCTTGCACAAAATCTATGGTGAACCCTATCTCCCGCTGTGGAGGCAACCTTGGAAGCTCCTCAGGAAACACGTCAGAGAAAACTCTAAACAACAAGAATACTCCACGCTACAGCTTGGCTGCTCAAGCAAGGTGACTAAAGCTAGAAAATCCGACACCCTCTGTCAAGTAATCTCCGGGCTCGAATGGCAAAAAATAAGGAAATGGGAAGAAGTAGAGGTATACCTTGGAAGTAGAAGTAGATCCTCTAGTAGCTGAAAGTACACTCTCTTCTTCATGTAGTCCGCAACTACACCTATTGCTCCCAGCGCCTCATACCTGACTCTCCCAGTAGGGACTTCCTAAACTTCAACTTCTTTGAGGAGGAACTCGAAAAAGGAGAAGCAAGGAAGCTGACACCATGGGGGTCTGTAGGGCAGTACCACATTGCAACTGGCTGGGCTGAGAAGTTTCTACTAGTGCCCTGACTGACCTCATTCTCAGTATATCCCCTCAAGAGCTGCCACAGTGGTAGGTTGGTCCAATTCTGTCACTCGTCTCACAATCAATGCCTACTTCAACTCGGGCGTCAAACTCGAACAAACTACTGTGCCCTCATCTCCTCACTCTGCATCATCTGAGGTGCATATCTATCTAGCTCCACAAATCTAGCTTTGTACTGCACCACTGTCATATCCTCCTAAGTCAGGTCCAAAAATTGGTACAACCTCTTGCACGGACGTAGGCCAGATAGTAGGCTCGCTCAAAAGCTATACGAACTCTCCCCGAGGAATTTGATAGAGGGTGGAGACTGAAAGGTGTCTCCACTCAGAGGTCCACAAGCGAGCACCTAACTCTAAAGCTGGTAGGTGGCCAACAACACCCGCTCCTCGTCTGCACACTCCATGGAACGGAAAGTCCACTCCATGGCATTAAGCCAAGACCTAGCAGCCTCTGTATCTGGTTGGCCAATAAATTGCGGTGATTGAAATTGCAGAAACTCTCTTAGCAGTCTCGTTGTACACCCTAACTACATGCTGCTCTATGTGTTGAGTGTAGTACTGGACCATCCTCTCAGGAACCTGTCAATCAGGCACATGATCAGAATGAAGAGGTGGTGGAGGGGGGGGGGGGTGTCATACCTCTATGCTCATCTTATGTAGGTGGCTCCACCCAGGGTCGCAAGGCGTCCTAGGGAACTGCTGAGGTGGCGCAGGCGCCCTGAGACGTCTGCCCTGCATCCTTAGTCCGGGGTCATCGTCTGGGTGCCATATTGAGTCTAAAAATAAATAAAATACCAATAGAGCTCATTAGTCACATAAACCCCAGTACTTTAGCTGCATTTGTACAAGCTCTGAGCATTTACAGTCATTTACTTATCATATGTCTCATTAGACCAAGCTATGATACCAACTGTAACGACCCGAGATCCGATATACTGGATCAAAACCAATATATTAAAATCCTGAACCGCCACCCATGAGCCGAAGCCCAGAAGGGTTAAATAAAGTGGACTGAGGAGACACTCAACAGTAAATAAAAGTTTTTTTTTTAATAAACGGTCCTCAAGAGTGGTAGCTCTTGGGCCTAGATTTCACAATTAATAATGGAGTTACAACACAACCGGGGCATACCCCTTTTAAACAAGTCTCTAGTGGTAAACCAGAATGGTCTAATGAGGCAACCCCTTTACACTCATGAGGTAGGTTTGCAATAAATAGATATATAGAGTTGGAGCTCGTAGTAGATCCATGAGACGCAGCCGATCCACCACATGATTTACCTCTTTATATATGTGTGAGATAGTAATACCAGATGTATGAAGAATTGACGTGGCTTCTCTCCACATCTAATACAAGCCCAAGAAGGTGCAATATTTTTGTTGAAAGAGGTTACCAGCACTGCAGAATCAGAGTAGACCATGGAAATTTGTAAACCATGTTGTGCAGCAATATTAAGCCATCACAAATAGCCCTGGTTTCAGAACCAAACTTCTACCTATTCCATAATGGTAGGAAAATGCTAGCTTTATATTACTCATTCCATCCCTGATGCATCCACCCCCCCACTAGCTCCTGGGTTACTTTGCTGGCCCCATCAACGTGAGGCAAAGACATGTATGGGAGGAAACCATCTCACTAGCTTCATGCTTTTGAGAAACCTTAGGATGAAGGCCAAAAGCTCGTAAGTGTCTAACTGGAATTGTTCTGATCCCACTGAAAACTCTGTATCAAGAGCCAAGGCGACTTGGGATTTGATACTAGTAATGATATATGTAAGGAGGTATTTTGGATTCAAACCATTTAGTGCACCGTGATTTCCATATCTCCATAACATAAGCATAAGAGCATAAGAGAAATGAATCCAACAGGGGATTGATGTTAGAGCATTCAATAATGCTCCACGCACGAATAGTGATATTATGTGCATATAGCACTAGTGCATAGTAAGGGAGCAATCCAGTTCCATAAATCTGTAGCCAACTCACTTGAGATAAAAAGGTGGTTCATGTCCTCATAGTTAGGAGACTGGCAACATGAGCATTTGGATACAATATTCACACCACATTCAACAATCCGAGAATCCACAGGAACCAACTATAAGGACTTTCCAGCAGAAAAATGGTGCTCTTCGATAGAAGGAAGATGCAAATCCTTTGAAGCTGAGGTCTTTGAAACCCATGAGTAGCAATCGCCTTATATGCAAGTAGTAACAGTGAAGCTACCAGAAGAGGACCTTGTCCACACATATCTATCCTCTCATTAGTAATTCTAATGGCAGCCAATGGTAAGCACTGAGGGAGATAATCCGCACTGGTGATCATGTCCATATCACCTCATTTACTGAAGCAACAGGACCATCATAAGCAGCTATGAGCAACGAACGAATAGTTCTGTCCCAAGCCAGACATCTTCTAAAAAATTAACCTTACCATCACTAAGGACCCACTTAGAATTTTCTTGAATAGCAATCTTGGCTGTCATGTAGACTTGTTTAGGCATACCTTGGGGACAAGGTAGGTCTGCCATCTGTAATAAGCCCATTTTGTATCTGGTTCTAGCATACCGCCCAGAGTGAGGTCTCATGAGCAATATTCCACAATTGCTTGGCAGCAAGGGAGACCTGGATGTTCCAAAGATCACAGACGCCATACCACCCTCCTTAATAGAATGTTTAATAGTATTCCATGGCACCCAATGGCGACGATTTGTCCCATCAAGTCCATTCCAAAAAAAGGAGGCGCAGAGCTTGTTAATATAACTGATAATAGATATTGGTATGGAGGAGGAAGCAGCCAAATATATTGGAATGGAATTAAGCACCGAGTTTATAAGGATTACCCGGCCAGCCTAGGAAATGAACTTTGACTTCCAAGACAGGAGGTTGGTATTAACCTTGTCAATAAGGCTTCTAAAATCATGAGCCAACACACGACTCTCTCTTAGCGGAACACCCAGATATGAGAGTGCTCGCACTGCTGCCGAAAGCCAACACTCAATAGTAAATAATAGTAAATGAAAACAAAAAACAACACTATATATATAACATCATCTATACAGGAGAGAATATCTCAGAGCTAGTACAAAAGAAGAGGTACACAACAGCTCATACCCAAAAAGCTCAGAAGCTGGAGGGCTACATAGACCAACCGGGTGACTCTGCTCTACGACACCCTCACTAGACATAGCGTCACCTGAAAAGGAGGGGAGTGAGTCTCAAGTAGATACTCAATAGGGACACTAACCCCATCGGTAAAAACAAAACTACAAGTCTAAGAAATAAAGCAAACTAATAAATGACATTGTACTAAAAATAAATTGTGTAATAAGCAAACGTGCAACAATCACCACCACATGCTAGCCACCAATCAAAGCGCATCGGTATGGAGGAACCTCGTAGGCTCAACAACGCAAGTTCACAACACACACACAAGTAACACAAGTGGGATGAGCTAGGGAATGTGCCTTGGCACTCAGACCACAGAGTCCTGCATCTCTAGCCCAGTGTGCATACTCTAGACTGCTCTCTCTCGTCATAGTCCCTCGACCGGTTTTCCCCAACCCTGGAATCTAGGCAGCGAGAGGGGTCCCCACGGAAACTGGAATGTAACTGCTGCTAGGGGAACGCACTAGACAGAGTCACACTCAACGTCTAGGCTCATTGACAAGTTGCACTTCATATCGGTCATCCAAGCGGGGCCCAAACCTACACCTTAGTAACACAACATAGAACAAAAGCACAGTCACAAAAACACCATACACACAGACGGAGACGCTCTAATGTCTAGCACATTGTGCCAAGAGGTAGGCACCACATCTTCCAACCTCTCACAAAACTAGCGCACTACACTGCTGGCACTTACTACTGGGTTTGCGGCAACATCAGCTACTATCAACCAGGGTAGGCAGCAAGACCCCTTGCCGTCAACAGGGTCTTGACGGAAAGGGCGATTGACAATGACTAATTCTTGATGACATACTCTGTTCCGTCAAGCTCATCCTGAAGAACTTGACGGTGACGTATTCTGCCGTCAACTTCCTTAGGCTCCAGCAATGCAGATGGCTCCAAGTCATCCTACAAGGTAAACCAAGCGAAAATCCCATGGGATTTGAGGAAAACTGTGACGGACCGGGATATTTATGCACAATAAGGCTCCATACCCAGATCCGCCTCCCGCGAACGGACCGAAGTCTCGCAAGGGATATCTCACGTAAGTGTCCAGTAAGAATATAAAAGACAACTACACAGTATAAAACACAAGAAAGTACATGTGCTCATACTTGCATATAACAATTTACAATTATCCCATTACATTATTACATACCTAATTAAAAAGTACAACTACCTGGGGCATACCCCGAGGGAGCACAAGATCACACACACTACTAACACTACTGCTGGTGGTACAAGTCTACCACAACGCCTTTGCAGTCACACAAACGGTAGACCGGAAAGAACTGTAGGGAGTGAGCCTCAACAAGTCACAGGCTCAGTAGGGCTACCCAAAACAACACCGAAACCATGACACCTCAACCCCAAAGGGTCTCATTGGCAACACCAATAGCCAACCATTCATGCTCACAACAATTGAACTTAAACTGCAATTAAATATAAACACCTTAATCAAACATAACCTCGGAAGGTAAGAAGAAACAACAGGACTAGTTTCGCATCACTAGTCCACACAACGATTGAAACGCCTAAGCCTTAAGCCTCACAGGCAAACCATAACAACAACTGGTCGCCTACGCTTTAAGCCACACAGGCAAGTCACTGCCTAGGCTGCAAGCTTCCCAGGCGAACCTCAACCTCGTGGGTAATAGGACAGCCAACCAAGTGCTGATCCATTAAACCCCAAACCACGAGATATCAGAAGCTACACACACAAGGTAACATGATCGGCTACAGCGGCCAATCCATCACACACTAAAACCATAATCGGGCCCTAAGTTTCATCGGCAAATTACCCACAAAGGGTAACAGGATTGGCAACCACAAGCCAATCCACCTCACAATAAACCATAAAGGGAGACTTACTTAAAATCGATAAGATACAACAGGTGGCAGGTTAATCCATAAGACCTCACAAAAACAAGAGTACCACCTCAATACCTAAAAAGTTGTGTACACTATAAAACCGCAAAGCAACCCACAAAGGGTACATGTACCTACCACTTCGAGGTACCACAACACAAACACCCATACGAAGGGTACAAGTAGGTGGTAAACACCTCACAGAACCACAACTTTACTGTGCCATCACTTAGGCACAACATTACAAGTGAAACCTCAACCGGCGAGTCACACAAGCCACAACCAGAGCCGGCAAAGCACGAGTCGAAAAGAACGACGCCACCACACGGGAACGAACTACTGGCTGATCAGGCCAGTATCCAACCCGGACAACACAACACAAGAACAACCTCTCAGTCTCGCAGTCACGGATGAAAGGTCCACTGCCGCTCCACGAGAACAAGTCAAACACTATGGAGACCAACCAACACCACACCTGCAGACACACAGCTGCAGGCCCATGCCTGGCACCTCTAGGGTCTCTGTCCGGAGCACCCTAAAGTGAGGCACTCGAAAACCGGACTAGCTGGGGACCAGTGTCGACTACTGGTGTCTGTACCCCCAACTACGAGCGCGCTACAAGCAACTGCACACCCACAAACACAAGTTGCTGCCCACTGTCGTCTTTCCCTCAGCCGAACGTACAACTCAAGCAAAGGAGTGAGGGTGTCAGGAAGACGACACAGACCTCGACGGTACACACAATATCGGGACCAACCCCAAGCACAACAAGTACACGTGCCTGGCTCACAAAGAACCTGGGGTACCCGACTAGAGAGGCATTCAGGAACAGGCACCGGACCACCACACTCGGCAAGCTCAAACCACAATATATACACAACACACTTTCTATACCAATCACAGTATATATGTCAGGAATAGCTTGTTCCAGTCACCCTGTGACTCACAGCTAACTTACATAATCACACATATAAACCATATTAATAATAACACCACGGCCTATCATCGGTCACCTTGTGACCTCCACTGCCACTAAACACAGAACACAATAATCACGTAATAATGATACTTATACTTTACTAATTATCCATCTAAGATAATCTATAAAAGATCCTAAAGGATCAAGACTAGGCTCAAACGTGAACCTCACCGCCACACACCACGGAATAACCACAATAATTAAGATACAATAAACACAATGACGTGCGATGTGCCATGCACACACAAACCACATGCACAAAATTCAACCATGTAGACACCACGTGTATAATACACCAGCCAGGTGCCCACACGTCTTTCACGTAAACAACATATCCAACACATGGACAGACACGCTCCAAGAGTGCTACGGGTGACAACGCACTACACATACTACGTAAACACTAAGCCGATTATGTACATAACACATTAACCATAAAAACATGTCCACCTCGTGAGCAATACGCACCATGAGCGTAACAAGTGCACTGGCTCCACCTGTCATTGCATCCACAACAAATACCAATAATCGGATAACCAAAACACTAGAAGCATGCATAACAGGACCTCTCAGCTGAGGTCGCGACAAAGGACCAAGTCGCCTGTAGAACGCGACCCATCGACTTGTCGCGTTCATAACATGAACGCGACGGGTCGGGCTGTCGCATTCAGGACGCGGACACCCTGGGCCGTCGCCTTCACAGGCGCAAACCCTAATCCGGGAGCAACTCCATGGATCACCAATCCGGGCCATTCAAACCACGATTAATTCACGTTTCTCATGCTTTAATGGATACCCTAACATGGTATCTACTGTTTTCAAGGCGATAAACGAGCTAATATGCAGTCCACAACACAAAACGAGGTAGACACCTACCTTCGTGAAGAACGTGAAAACCGAAGATCACTCGGCATTTCCTCCGCTCCCGCGACGTCCTCGCAGCGAGAACACGCCCCACGCACCTCCAGAACCTCTAATAGCCCGAAGAAACCCCGCAGCAGCTCCCCCTGGTCTAGCAAAACCTGTGGAAGCTCTGTTCGGCCGGGGTTCCTTAAAAATGCTTTGCAATTGAGAATGCGACGTAGCCCTACGTCGCCACCTGAACGTGACATAGGCGGTCGTCGCCTTCTCAAGCCCGATGTCAGCAGGCCACCCAACGCGCGATGCGTGGCGTGCATGCAGACGTCGACTGCTCAACAGCGGTAACAAGAACGCGACCCCCAGGGCCGTCGCGTTCAGAACGCGACGCATACCCCTGTCGCGTTCACAGGCAGAAAACATGTGAGCGCTTTGGGCCAATGTCACGCCCCGAATATTTAGCAGCGGAATAAATACCGGGGGACGTGAACGATACAAACCGGCGTATCACAGTTGAATAGTGCAGAGTCACAATCAAATATAATAACGCAATCAAGATTATAATATGGTCACCATTAGTATACTTTATTTCATTTCATTCAACCAGATACAACCTCACATAAGAAAAATTAACCAAAGGATCCATCATTCAAATAAACTTCCACAAAAGTTTCACTATTACATAGACTACTCAAATTTCTATCTCTAAACTGTCATCTATTCTAGGACGGGTGCTCGTCACTCTTGCCCAGTCCCATCCGACTCCACGGGTTCTTCATCACTACCTGAAAAAGGGCAGGATGATAGGGGTGAGCGAACTAGCTCAGTAGGATTTATATCTCAATCACGTGCGGGCACTAGTATACATGATTAACATTTTATATAGGCAGATATGCTGATGAGTATGCTGACAATGCATGCTTTTCTAACAAGTTGAATAGCAAAGTAGAACGGATATCATATCGGATCAATTGTCGAGTTCCATATACAATAGACAAATATTTCAAGAATAGAATCATGTCAGAAGAGATTGGCCATATTCAAGCAGGGTTCGTGTGTTCACAAGAACAAACTTATCATATCATGTCAAGTCAAACTTATCATGTCAAACAGGAGGCACAATTCACAATCTTGCATGTCAGGTGTGCTATGCCAAGCACCAAGAGTCCATACTCCCTCGATTAACAAGTACGTTGGGGCGCTCCTCCCCAGGACCGGACAGGGCCCTATTGCACAGGCATTGTATCAAGTTTTGGACCGGAGTCCCACGATGTGCCGAACAAACATATTATATTATGGCCACAGAGTTTCAATGTCAAGCTCATAGTAAAAAGAACATGATCACTCATAGAGTCAAGGAATGACAAACAGCTCAAAAGAACAAGGCAGGATAACGTCGTATCTATATTTCATAATTCATTAATGTCTTGACAAGATGGTGTTTCTATAGACAGATCATATGTAGAACATGTACTTTCCTAACATGTATGCATATGACAAATAATCCATTGAACACCGGAAAATATGAAACCATGAAACTCATATGCAAATCACCACTAACATGTACATACTAATCATGTATTCATCCCACATTCTAACTATTCTTATCTTATCAATTGACAATAAGCAAGATCACAAGATAATCCAAGGATCATAAGAACATTCAAATTTTACACATTAGAATCATATTCATATCATTACCATTTACTTTAATGGTTTGATTTATTTTAAGTCCATGCATACTATATAACATCATGTACATGCTTGAAGACATCATGAAATGATTAGACCAAATTATACAAAAATCTTGTAAGGGTAGTGTCGACACTAGATTAGGTGGTGTCGACACCATGCTCCAAACCCAAGACAAAAAAGGCAAAACTGGTCAGGTAGTGTCGACACTAGTTCAGGTAGTGTCGACACAGTGCATCAAAAACAAGGCAAAAAGGTCAAGTAGTGTCGACACGAGATCAAGTAGTGTCGACACTAGAGACAGTTTCCAGAAAACCTTCTGGCCAATATGGGACAGTGTGTCAACACTAGCACAGGTGGTGTCGACACTAGATCAGCTTCCCAGAACTTTCTGGGTCAAACTGGACAGTGTGTCGACACTAGCTCAGGTGGTGTCGACACTAGAGGCTTTCCCAGAACACCATCTGGGGTTTTGGGACAGCAGGTCGACACTGGCCAGGCAGTGTCGACACTAGTGGCTTTCTCAGAACACCATCTGGGCTGTTTGGGACAGCAGGTCGACACTGGCACAGGCAGTGTCGACACTAGTGGCCTCTTTCCAGAACAAAACACATGGTCATGTGGAACCCGAAAAATGTCTCATGCAGCGATTCACTTCTAACCCTTATAACTCTCAAACGAATGACATTTGGACAAAACGTTCAACACAAAAGATAAAGAGGACAACTAGTAGAAGAACTTGGATGTTGAGGTTTGATCTAATTCGGTCTCGAATCCCGAGAAAACATAGGAAGAACAAAAAGTCAATAGACCTTTGGATAAAACGTCCAACATAGAAGATGATCGTGACTTCAATAAAAGAACTTTCATGAAGAAAGTTTAGTCAAATTTTGTCTTGAATCGTGTGCACAATATGACGAACGAGAAAAGCCCTAACGGTGCAAGACTTCGGGAAAATCACCAATACACGATGAATACTCCATGAAAATTGGGCAAATCAAGTGCAAATGATCCTAGACTCAAGAACTACATGTTGGCATTAATTTTCTTTAATCTTGGCCCGAGAACACCTACCTTTACGAAGATCTAAAACTTGTTGATGTTCTGGACACAACAGAGGATGCAGGGGATGAAGCTCCGGATTCCCGACCTTTCTCCTGTTCCTCAGAAACTCTTACTTGCTTCCAAACGACTCCAACTTCGTTGTTAAACCTTCCCCAAGAGTTTAGGGACGAGTTCTTATAGTTTTAGGATGTTGTTAAGAGTCCTAATGATGCTAGGAAAGGGGCTACGAGCTCTGTTTCCTAGTTCCAGAAAATCTGGGATTCCTTTACTAAAAGAGGTAGCAAGGTTTAGGAAACCACTAATTGAGATTGAGTTCGGTTTTGGCTTACCTTACATGACTACTCATCCATAACATGACTCTAATTACCCTCCCTAATTACTGCATAATTACATACACGAATTTCTGGGCAATTTTCTGTCCTAGTTTGTTCATATCCTTGGGCCAAATATGCTCTATTGGCCCAATCTTATTAATAGGTCATTAACACATGGTATTGGAAGTCTCTCCAATACGTTTGTTTATTTTACCCTCTATTTTTCTAAAATTTTAAATTTGCTAATTTCCGGGGTGTTACACCAATCTAACGGCCCACCAAGCCTCACAACGCACGTAAACACTTGAAATCAAATTCATGGGCCACACATCGGCCACCAAACCCGCTAAACACGGATCCACGAAGGTCCGAAAAACGCGCGACATTACAAAAACTCTTCCCCACATCCAATTCTAGCAATAGAAACAAGAAGAATCCCGATCCAACTCTTGGAACGACTGGTTTGAACATAAACCAAGGCATGAACCAACCCTTCCCAAAAATGGCGATTTCAAATTACCATACGCACATCTATCATATAATAACATAAAGGAAGGGCACAAGGGGTAGTTCCCTACCTCAAAACATCAAGAAACCCGAAGAACAACCTCAAATCCACTGATTCACCTAGCAATCCCACGAAGCAACTTTCGTATCGATCTCTTCTCATGCAAATCGACACCGTCACACACACTACAGACCTTCCCACAGACTCTCGTCGGCCGCCGAAAGTGGTAGGAAAGGAGAAGGGTGAAAGTGAGGGAGTGGAGAGGGAGAAAGAGTGAGGGAGATAGTCGTCGGGTTGCCCTATAAAATTAGACCCAAACAGGTTGACGTCAACATAGGTTGACGCCAACCGCACCGACATAGATTTTACGGCGTGATCGATTGCCGCCAAGTTATGTCTTGACGGTAGCACATGGTGCCGTCAACACCAGGTTGACGGAACTCTCTTCGGCCGTCAACCCTC
Organism: Colocasia esculenta; assembly: GCA_014218235.1. NCBI lineage: Eukaryota > Viridiplantae > Streptophyta > Magnoliopsida > Alismatales > Araceae > Colocasia > Colocasia esculenta. Next base: position 2,442 of record JACBKR010005892.1, on the reverse strand, counting down.
AGTTAACAACAATCTATATTACCGTTAACCCAAGAACACTTCCAAACCCAAACAGAACTGAAAATGGGCCCCATTTAGGATCCATTAATGGTCCGATAAGGCCCAAGGACTTACAATAGTTGAAGACTTTGAAGGCTATAAGAAATCGAAGTCTGTAAGAAGATGATGATGAGTGATACCACATAGAGTGAAATTGAAAAACATCAATATAGACCAAGAGAGAGACTAGAGTTCAAGCAGTCAAGTTCTTATGCGCAAAATCTTCATCGATTTCAAAGCCTTCAAGAAGTCTGTAGTTAGGTGGTTCAGATTCTTCAGATTGTTTTTGTAGTCCACCCTTGAGTCAAAAAGAGATTTGTGCTATCATTTTTCTCCTTTGTAAATCTCTTTTTGTTCTTTTATGTTTGCTCATTTTCTCAGCAAGCTCTGTCTTCATTCAACCAGAGCTATAATCGGAAAGGGGTTTGTTCCTTGTTTGTTCCCCTTTTGTGGGGACACTAACCCCATCGGTAAAATAGTACTACAAGTACAAGAAATAAAGCACAACTATAAACGACATTGTACTAAATAACAAACTGTGTAATAAGCAAACGTGCCAACAATCGGCACTACAACGCTTGTCACCAATCAAGAGCATGTTGGTACAGAGGAACCTCGTAGGTTCAAGAACACAAGTACACACCACACACACAAGTAACACAAGTGGGACGAGCTAGGGAATGTGGCTTCGCACTCAGACCACTAGGAGTGAACATGGTTCGGTTCGGTTCGGTTCACCCCACTTTTGGGTGAACCGAAATAAGTTCGAACCGAAAAAAAAAATAGATTTTAATGGCCCAAATGGCGGACCTGAGTATCGAACTCAAGTCTGCCCAGGGAAGGGAGGCGCTAGCCCACTGGGCTACGCGCTTCTCTTTGATATATATTATATATTATATATTTAATTATATTAATATATATTCGGTTCATTCGGTTTTCCAGTGGGAAACCGAACTGAACCGTGGGACCTCTCAACCGCAACCGAACCAAACCGAACTGGCCGGTTCGGTTCGGTTTTACGGTTTGGACCATATTATGAACAGCCCTACAGACCACAGAGTCCTGCAGCCCTAGCCCCGTGTGCACACGCTAGACTGCTCTCTCTCATCATGGTCCCTCGACTGGTTTTCCCCCAACCCTAGACTCTGGGCGGTGAGAGGGTCCCACGGAAACCAGACATAATCACTAATATGGGAACTCACTAGACGGATCCGCACTCAACATCTAGGCTCACCGATGAGGTGAACTTCATGTCGGTCATCCAGACGGGGCCCAGACCTGCGCTTGAGTAACACAACACATAACAAAAGCACAGTCACAAAAACACCATATGCACAAAAGGAGACACTCTCAATGTCTGGCAACTGTACCAAGAGGCAAGCACCCCACCTCGCACAAAACTGGCGCACTACACTATTGGCACTTACCTGCTAGGTAGGCGGCAACAAACAAACGTCAACCTGGGTAGGCGGCAAGACCCCTTGCCGTCAACAGGGTCTTGACGGCAAGGTCGATTGTCGTCGACCAAGTTTTGATGACATGCTCTGTTGCCGTCAAGCTCATCCTGAAGAACTTGACAGCGACGTATTCCTCCGTCAACTTCCTCAGGCTTCAGCAGTGCAGATGGCTCCAGGTCGTCTCTACAAGACAAGCCAAGTGAAAAGCCCATGGTCTATTTAGGGAAAACTCTTCCGCACATCCAGTCTAGCAATAGAAACAAGAAGAACCCCGATTCAACTCTTGGATTGGCCGGTTTGAGCACAAACCCTAGGCATGAACCAACAAGGGGTAGTTCCCTACCTTAAAACATCTATCATATAATAATATAAATGAAGGGCACAAGGGGTAGTTCCCTACCTCAAAATGCCAAGAAATCCCAAAAGAACATCAAATCCATCGATTCACTGAGCAATCCCACGAAGCAACTCTTGTCTCGATCTCTTCTCGTGCAAATTGACATTGTTGCACGCACCACAGACCTTCCCATGGACTCCCATCGGCCGCCAAAAGTGGTAGGAAAGGAGAGGGGTGAAAGTGAGGAGTGGAGAGGGAGAAAGAGTGAGAGAGATAGTGTGACGGACCACGTCGTTCAAACCCGTTAATCCAATAACGAGCTTGACCCGACTCCATCTCCCGCGAACGTGTCGTAGCCTCGCAAGGGATATCACACACATGTCCGTGAAAACATAAAGGAACACACTGATATATATATATGATTCACAATGTCACACATATTTACATTGGATTTACATAGCCAAATTTCAACAAAAGTCAAGAAGGGTACAAGAGCCTGGGGCATACCCCGAGGTACAACTGAAAAAAGAACTACACTGCTGGAGGCGCCGGCCCAACTCTACTGTGATGCGGCTCTGAACTGGAAGACGGTAGAGAAACCTTCTGCTC
>JACBKR010005891.1:0-15750 GCA_014218235.1 Colocasia esculenta | reverse complement strand
AGGGTTGTGACGCTTTTTGCCAGCGTGGTATTAGTGCCGGAGGCTGATGAGTCACCTACTCTTGCAGGATTGAGGTAGTGCAGGATTTTCCAGACGTCTTCCCGATGATTTGTCTGGTTTGCCACCGGATCGAGGGATAGAGTTTACCATAGAGTTGCTTCCGGGCACCTCTCCTATCTCGAAGCTTCCATATCGGATGGCACCTGCGGAGTTAGACGAGTTGAGGAGGAAGTTGCAGGAGTTGCTTGATAAGGGATTTATTCGCCCAAGTATTTCCCCTTGGGGCGCACCTGTGTATTCGTCAAGAAGAAAGACGGGTCACTTAGGTTATGCATCGACTACAGAAAGCTGAACCAAGTGACTAGAAGAACAGGTAGCCCTTACCTCTATTGATGATTTGTTTGACCAGTTGCAAGATGCAACAGTCTTTTCTAAGATGATTTGCGATCTTGTATCATCAGTTGAGGATTCGGATGGAGGATGGTGGCAAGACGGCTTTAGAACCCGTTATGGACATTATGAGTTTTTGGTTTTCCTTCGGATTGACCAACGCCCTGCAGCGTTCATGGATCTCATGAACAGGGTGTTTAGGCCTTATTTAGATAGCTTTGTCGTAGTGTTTATGATGATGTGTTGGTATACTCTTCGGACGAGGCCACACACCATCAGCATTTGAGGGTAGTGTTAGAGGTTCTTCGTGAGCACAGGCTGTATGCTAAATCAGCAAGTGCGATTTCTGGTTGCGCGATGTTCACTTCCTCTGGCGTTATCTCCGGTGCTGGTGTAACAGTCGATCCAGCAAAGGTCCAGGCAGTTATGGATTGGGAGACTCTCCATGACCCCTTCAGAGATTCGTAGTTTTATTGGTTTGGATGGTTACTATCGGCGATTTTGAGGGATTGTTATCCATCGCCGCCCATTTACTCAGCTCACCAGAAAGGGGGAGTGAAGTTTGTTTGGTCCGAGAAGTGTGAGAGTAGTTTTCAATGCTGGAAAACTAAGCTCACGTCAGCTCGGTGTTAGTCTTACCGAGCGGTGTAGAAGGTTTTGCTTCTACACGGATGCGTCTCGGATCGTTTAGGCTGTGTGCTAACCAGCAGCAAGAAAGGGTAGTGGCTTATTCTTCTCGTCAGTTGAAGGAGCATGAGAAGAACTATCCGACTCATGACTTGGAGCTCGCAGCAGTGGTTCACTGCACTAAAAATCTGGAGGCACTATCTTTATGGTGTCAGATTTGAGGTGTTTACCGACCATAAGAGCTTGGATGTTCTTTCTCCCAAAAGGAATTAAACCTGAGGCAGAGAAGATGGATTGAGTTCTTAAAGGACTATGACTTCGACCTTCAATATCAATGAAAAATATATACATATCCTTATAATACACCGTATTTGTATGTATATCCTTAGATTCATGATACTATCATCCTTACCCATATATTCCATGTATTTTATCGTATATGTCTTCACCATTGATTCTATCCATTTAATCCAACTAAAATTCAGTTATAACTTAAGAGGATATAAAAAACTAACTTGTCCTCTATCTCTCTAAAAAATTTATTTTTAAGCTCTCTCTCTAGTTGCCGAAAATGGTGCTTCACGGGGCGACTTCTCTGATGTAAAAATATGGCCAGTCGTTGGAACAAGAGGGGAGGGGTGAATGCTACGCCTAATAAAAAACTTTTCATCTATGACAAATTTAAATTAATTAGACAAACACTTTGAGAAAGTTAAATTAAATAGATAATTATTGACACAACGGAAGTAGTGTAATCAAAGACAAAACCACATGGACTAGCTATCTATGTGGGCATAGAAAGAAGGTTAGAAAAAAGGAAGCAAACCACAACATGCACGTAAGATTTTAGAGTTGTTCGGCAATATCACGTGTGTGCCTACGTCCACAACCTTGCATCCCCGTGAGGATTTTCCTAATTTGTTTGCCGAGTACAAATGATAAACCCCTCCACACATACTGTAACACCCTCCTCTGACCGCACACACACATATACATATCACATAGCTCTTGATCGGAAGAGGGGTTACACTAACAAACTTCGTTATGGGCTGACAAATATGTGTAGTGTCCAAGACTAGCAAACCATTCCACAAAGGTATCTTTGGAAATATTATACCTCAACAAAGTAACTTAGTATCAACACCCATTATTTACATAAAACCAAACTTTCTCTTCTAGACCTTTAATAGTACAACAAAATCTCTAAAGAATCACTAAAACTATGCTCTTCTACTTCTTCTTCATCACTAGTAGAGTTATGAATAATCTGTGGCTGAGATTGCACTCTCCTTCAATCTGAAAGGGGGTGGAGGAAACAAAGGCATGAGTCAGAGGACTCAGTAGGTGAAAGTAAGCGTAAAGATAGGAGTTTCAATTGCAGAGCTAAGTGAGTATTCAGAAAGTGCATATATGGATCAAACATATTTGCTCAGAACTTCATACTTAAATAAACATATAGCCCAAGTTGGTTTCATAACGGGCTCAAACGAATCTCAGAACAAAAGTCATATTTGTCTTTCAAAGTTCAGATCATAACTTGATTTCAGAACAAATTGACAGGCATCATACTGCTCTCAAGAGGTTACTATATAGACGTAAATACATCCTCAGTGCCTAGGCGATTCCAACACCTTAGATCTTGTTCATTACGCAAGAACGGGGATTACCCACCATCGTCAGTCCATTGAAGAGAGCACTGTCTTCAGATCATAAGTTATATTTCATGAGCACATAGGGATAGAAATTCCAAAAGATAGTTTAATGATTGAGTAATCAAATCATCTGGTCATAAAGTAGTTTAGAGTCTAAGAAAATGAGATAAAACAACTTACGAGGTCAATAGCATAGTGAGTCTTCAAAAGATGGAACAAGAATTGGTGCTGGGAGCAGCACAGGACAGTGCATGTCGACAGCTAGAAGGTGCTTGTCGACAGGTACTAATTTTTCAGAAGTTCTGAGTTCTAGAACAAGGGTGCCTGTCGACAGGTGAATCCTGTCTGTCGACAGCTGCAGAACACTCCTCCTTAAATGGTTAAAACTGATTGGTGACATGAATTATAACCAAAGATTTGAACAACATGAGAAGGAAATGATAATTTCATACTTCTAATGATCTCATGAACACAAGTTAAAGATGATACCAAATCAAAGATTATTCTTAAGGCCCTTAATTAGAGGAGAAACAAAATAAATAAGAACTCTACAAATCTTGGGACAAATAGGAAACATGAGTTCCTACAGATGATACAACTACAAACATGGAATAAGAACCGGAGAGGAATCGAAGGAGGGAACCTACAAAACATGGGACAAATAGGAACATAAGTTGTGCAAGTGAAGAGCATAACTATAAAACAAGGAATGGAGAAGAATCGTAGGGGAACCTACTTGACATGAAAGGGAAATGAAGATTCTTCTTAGTCATCACATGGTTCCAAAGGTAGTTAGGGAGTCAATCAAAAGGCTGGAGTTACAATCGCATATACAGGAGATGTACACATCAAACCAAGATTGGTTGACAGCTCAAGGGCAACATATACGAGACTATAATCCTTCTAACAAAAGTAAAGAATAGAGGTATGACGAGAGGATAGGAACCTACATGACTTCAAGATCAACGAAATCCTTCCTTCTCCAAATAAGAGTATCCTTCGTCCGACTAGGAAGACAATGGTAGCTGCAGCAGGGATGATAGCTACAGCAGCTACAACAACAATGGCAGCCCAGCAACAATATGGCAGGGTAGGAGGGGATAGCTTTGCAGCAATAGGAGCAAGAATAGTCGAAGCAGCAGCTCCAGTAGCAACAATAGAAACACAAGAAGGGAGGAATAGGAGGAAGTGCAAGTAGGAGCAGCAAGAGTAGATGTAGAAAAATCCCCACGAAGGGTCGAAGGAGAGATTATAACCCTCGCTTCTCAGGTATGTATGGCACGTCGGCTGTACAGGTGTGGAGGTAAAAACCTCTTTAACTCACCCAAAGCCACCTAGTACATGCAAGGCCATAAAGCTTACAGTACGGTTTAACGTGTAAGTCTTCTATCCCATATGACAAGAGCTTACGTAGCCTCTAATACGTAAGCTATTATACCTAGAAAAATGGTTACCGTAATTGAGTATAATCGGCTGACCTATTGTCTTAATTTTTATAAACAAATTATGTCCATTCAAGTTGAGATTTCAACCATAGACTAATAGGAAGGTTTTACAAATTATGATGATTTTATTTTAATTTTTATAATTTATTTTTTACTGGGTGAAAAATCACCCGGAAAATAGTTGCGTCAGCTTAATCTCAAAATCTTACGCCAAAAAGTCCGTATATTACATATTTGATATCACCAAATTTTTCTAAGAATTATGGTGTTCTCGGATTTCATTTTGTTACAGAATTCTGGTGTCGCCCTGTCGGAGCGCGCATCTCTAAGTACGTTACTAGAATAACATTTACTAATATAAATTAATCATAAATTAGAGTTAATTACATCTCATGATAGTGATTATATTTAACAATCCAATTATTCATAGTTTTCTAGTAAATAGAATTTTCGGGGTGTTACACATACACTGTTGTTTCCCGAGGTCAATATCAACCCCACCTTGTATCAGGGGACGAGACAACCTCACATAGTGCTCACAAGCCAAGCACACACACACACACAATGTTCTCAGGTATAGATATGAACAAATAAAGACTTTGACAGAAGAAACAACAAGCCAAACACTAAAGTATAGATTCCCCCTATCACAAAGATGAAGAGTTGTTGTAGAGCATGAACGCCGGTGTAGAACACAGTTTGAACTCTCCAACAAAACTTCCTAGATGTTGCTTGGACATCGCACGACCCTCTGGTATTTGGTAGCAACTCCACACAGGAGTTGAGATGCTTTCCTCACTTGATTTTGAGGTCTGGTGTAGGCTTCCTTAGAAATTTGCCCAAAACCCTAGCTCAATATGGTAGAGCCCTTCTAGGACAATAGGTATTGTTCTTAGGGCTTGGAAAGATGTTATATATATACATCAACCCAAAAGAACAAGTTTGGATGAACCCTTGACCAGAATTCTAATGGGGGAAAGAGTCTGTGCAATTTAGGAACACTCATCGACGGAATCGATCGACTAATTTCAGGGGTTCAGTCAACTGTTCTTCAGATGATCTCAAGTCAAAGTGTTGGAGTTTAAGTGCTTTGGATATCAGCCGATAGTTCTTTGGAGTTCGGTCAACCTTTCTCCTTAGAACTCAGAACCTGGATTCTCTGGGAGGTTCGGTCAACCGAAACCCAAAGTTCAATCGACAATTCTTAGCTTGACCTTGGACTTTGGAGCTCTGGGAGTATCGGTCGACCAACCCAAAGCTCATGAGCTCTGGCTGATTTCACTGGGACGTTTGGTCAACCAATACCCAGAGTTTGGTCGACTGACTGTCAATTTTACACTTATTAATATGGTTTTTCACTCTTATTCAAAACCAAAACTTGGCCTTTGAAGACCCACTTACCAATACGACTTTGGCCTATTTAGTTGTACACTTAACACACAAATTAGACCATCAAATTAAATATAAGAAATCAAATGCTTGGGTCATCAATACAAACATAAATTAGTACTTTGTGATTTTATCAATAATAAATAAGAATTAGCATTTTGTGATTATTAAAATCTACAAAGTACAACAATCTACCTCTTTTTGATGATGACAAAATACTTGTAAAATTTTCACACAAAACACAACATTTAATTTCTTATTCTATTTTTTATTTTTTGTAGATGGCACATGCACGCAAACATGCACGCAAACAATCATGCAAGACCACTCCCCCTCTAAAAAAGACTTCTAACTCTCCTTCTTCCTTTTGTACACAAACTCTCTCCTAAAATCAAAATATAAAATCTACATGATCTCTCCCCCTTTTTGACAACATTAAAAAGTGGGTGGTAATAGGGAAACAAGAATGGAATTAGCTTAATTAGAAAGTGTGGACATGAACATCTCAGAAGGGCAGGGAAAAGTAGGATGCAAGTAGTAAGAGGTAGTCATTTTATAGTTCATGTATTTAATCATGTTCTCAAGATACACTCAAAATTAAATACAATAAGAGTGATGTGAGAGAAATGATTAAGAGGCATCACACATGAGGATATGACCTTCTTATTGACATAGACGGATGGTTCTCAATCCTACCCATGCATGATAGACTATTTTTTAGTTACTATCACTCTGCCTATTACCGTTTGACATGAGGCTCCTCACTTGCTCAGTGGAGAGACATGGTTACTAGGCTTAGTTCTCTTTTTCACTCATTCTGGGACATATAGAGTTTTCCTCATGAGTTACTATGAATTAAGCGGATTTTAAATATCACAAGAGTGTTAAGAAAATTTTTTACCTATCATCAAGGTGATATCCATTAATAATACTTAAGTGTATTAGTGTGTTGATCTAAATTTCAGATGTATTTTGAGAAAATATGTTAAATGCATAACTATATAGCTCCCCCTTAATGTATGCACACACTTAATGTTTTTACTCTCCTTTAGTGATTGAATTAATACACACTAAGTTTCAAACCAATTCAATAAATACCAAAGGAGTAGAAAACCATAGAAGGAATCAAGGGAGGTGTCTTTACACATAAAATACATGCATGCACATAAGAGATACAAATGCAAGCACGAGCATGCAATAGACTCTATCCTATGCTAGTTGCTAAACACTTAAATCCTATGACCCTTTTTTGTGTTTTTTATTTTTTTATTTTTTGTTTTGTTTTTATGATTGAAGGAAAACACTAACACAATCAATCTTCAAAATTTAACAACTAAACATATTGTGAACCAATTATAAGAGTATTCATGTTTTTACCTTGTCTCAAACAAAAATGAACATGATACTCACTGAACTATCTTGCATTTGGTGCCTTGAATTCCACTTTAACGCTCCAGATCTTTAGGTTTCTAAGGCACCTACAACCATAGCTCTTACTTGAATCATTTTGGTACCTAAATGGTCTTGGCTCCATCATGGTTTGTGCAAAAGGACGACAAATATTTTTTGATCCAAACTAAGTTCAGTTTTTACATGTTTTTCCTCAATAAGCATATAGAGTTCATATGACCATATCTCTCACAAAAATAGCGTGTAACATGTGAAGTGTGTGATGTGGGACATGGTATGTGGGTAACATTGTGTACAACGTGCTTGCTTCTTTTTTATTGAAGTGGTTTCATATGCTACACAAATTTCTTAACATGCGACTTTAATTGAGACATTTTATTTTTAGATTTAGCATGAGATGTGCTTGGATCATTCAAACATGAACAAATGATGCTTTCATCTTAGACCCCAGGGGTTTGGTCTTATTACGTAAATAACATAGACCATGTCTATTTACGTTCACCTTGACATTAAGTACTTCATCCAGCTTTTGTTTTCCCTTCATGAGTCTAGAAACAATAATTTTCAAATCATCTATTGTTTCATGCAACTTTTTAACATTGTTTTCAGATTTCTCAACATTTTTTTCAAGCACATGCAATTGCCTTTTCAATTCCTAATTTTTAGATCTTAAAGATTCATTTTTAGATTTTAGCATGCCCAATTTTTTAGAAAATCCATTGTTATGTGCCATGCATTCAAGTTCCTCTTCATACAATGTGACTTTACTTTGCATTGATTCAATAGCATCCTCAAGAACATTGCATTGTAAACTCAAAAGATCACATGATTCATAGAGATGCACATTCTATAAGATATCATTTATTTTCTTTTTCAGGCCCGTATTTTCCTTTTTGACTTTCTTATATTTCTCATGTAAGGCAGTATATTCTAACTCCCACTGTTCAGGAATAAAAGTTTCACAATCTGAACTTACCTTAAGGGAGTTTTCTTCAATTTCCATAAGAGCTAGCTCGACATACTCTTGCTCTTCGACATCCTCCAATACTTTTGAAGTGAACTCATTTGACTCACTTCGAGTAGCCTCCATCATTTTAAACTTCCGAGCTTTTCTCTTTTTCATCTTGTTCACATAGATAGGGCAACCAACACACATATGCCCAATTTTCTTGCATTCGTAATAGATGGGTTCTTCCTTTCTCTTGTTGGGGTCAGCTTGTTGGCCTTTTAACTTGTTATCCATAGCCTTCTTTTTACTCGAGCTTATTCACCATTTTTTTCGGCCCTATTAGATTCTCATCATCTCCAATTGAGTTGCTATCATCTAGATTTTGAATTTCATAAGTTTTAGCAATACTCATGTAAATCCCTTTATTTCATCACACACTGCCTTAGCAGATTGCATCTAACAATACTAAGAAACAAGTTAGGATAAATTACACATAGTAAGATATTCAAAGCATTAAAATTGACACTTGACTTCTTAATGTCCTCATCTGACCACTCCCTCTTGTCTTTGACACCTATATAGGCCATCCTTGATGACTTTCCATACCTTATCATTTTGTGCTCTCAAGAACACAATCATTTTATATTTCCAATAGATGTAATTGGAACCATCAAGGAATGGTGGCTTGTGGATAGATTGTCCCTCAGGAGAGTACTATAACTAGCCATAATCCTAGGAACACTCTTAAGATAAAGAGTCCTACTCTGATTCCAATTGATGTAAAATATGGCCAGCCGTCAGAGCACAAGGAGAGAGGTGAATTGCTACGTCCAATTTAAAACTTTTCGCCTATGATAGATTTAAACTAATTAGACAAACACTTTGACAAAGTTAAATTAAATAGATAATTATTGACACAATGGAAGCAGTGTAATAAAAAACGAAACCACACATGACCAGCTATCCTATGCATGCGTAGAAAGAAGGAAGCAAACCACAACATGCACACATGATTTTAGAGTGATTCGACAACACTATGTGTGCGCCTATGTCTACTACCTCACACCACTGTGAGGATTTCTTCCTAACTTGTTTCCCAGGTATAAGTTGATAAACCCCTCCACACACACACTGTTGTTTTTGGGGGACAACACCAACCCCACCTTGTGTCACGGGAGGAGACAACCTACACAATGCTCACAAGCCGAGCACACACAGTGTTCTCAAGTTCAGACATGAACAAATAAAAACTTTGATAACAAGCTAAATACTAAAGTGTAGATTCCCCTTGTCACAAAGATGAAGAGTCACTGTAGAAGCATGAACATTAGTGTAGAGCACAGCTTGAACTCTCCAATGAAGCCTCCTAGATGTTGCTTGGATGTACCCTCTGGTAATTGGCAGCAACTCCACATAGAAGTTGAGATGCTTTCCTCACTTGATCTCAATGTCTGTTGCAGGCTTCCTCATAAATTTGCCTAAAACCCTAGCTCAATATGGTAGAGCCCTTCTAGCACAATAGGGATCATTCTTGGGGCTTGGAAAGATGTTATATATATACATCAACCCCAAAGAATACGTCTTGAATGAATCCTCGACCATAATCCTTATTGGGGAAAGAGTCCACCCAATTTAGGAAACCTCATTGACGGAATCGGTTCACCAAATTTAAGGGTTCAGTCGGCCATTCTTCAGATGATGTCAAGTCGATGTACTTGGAGTCAAAGTGCTCTGGATATCAGTCGATCATTCTTCGGGGTTCGGTCGATTGTTCTCCATAGAACATAGAACCTATATTCGCTAGGAGGTTTGGTCGATTGAAACCCAGAGTTTGGTCAACCGTTCTTTGCTTAACCTTGGACCCTAGAGCTCTAGGAGTATCGATCGATCGAAACCCAGAGTTTGGTCGACTATTTAGGTCTAGTGCTCTGGTTGACTTCACTGGGATGTTTGGTTGACTGAAACCCAGAGTTCGGTTGACCGACTGTCAATTTTACACTTTTTTAGCCAATTTTTCAATCTTGTTCAGAACCAAAACTTGGCCTACCACTTTGGCCCATTTTGTTGTACACTTAACACATAAATTAGATCCTCAAATTAAATATAACAAATCAAATACTTGGGTCAGCAACATAAACACAAACTAGTGCTTGGAGATCTTATCAATAATGAATAAGAATTAACATTTTGTGATCATTAAAATCTACAAAGTACAACATTCTCCTGACCACAATGGGAGTTGTGATGACGACATTGTTTCTTGCATGGCGAGATACTAGGGAGCCTCTCCTCTTTGAAGCTAAACTCTGTCAACCTGTTGACTAACCAATTAGAAGGCAAAGTGCCACTGAGGCTGGTCATCCAGGCATTTTGCAACATTTTTGCCACTACTAGGGGCTCTGGGGGCACAACATCGGGCTCCTTTGCTTGTGCTCCCCCTTTTCAAGGTGAGGCCCTCATCGGTGCGGCTTCCATGCAACTCTAGATGTTGCTTGCCTGCATGCTTGTCAGCATTGTGATTGTTGTCGCCATCTTCCTGCCATGCCATCGGATCAGAGAACCTCATCAGTAGGGGAGCTCAGGAAGCATTTACTATGATGATCTTAGGAACGAGAAGATCATGGCGGTGAAGCACATCTGGAACTACCTCGATAGCAGCTCTATGTTGATGTTGAGCCGGCAGCTAGTGGCGATATCGAGGGAGTTCTACATAGAGGTCACCATGTTCAGCACCATTCAGTACATCAAGATGGTGAAGCACTTCTGCAACATCACCAATGGGAATTCTAGCCTCCTGGTGTATGAGTTCCTCCCCAATGGTAGCATCTAGGATTTCTTACACATGATAGAGGGAAGGAAGTTGGGTGGCCAAGATTGGGACACTCACTATGAGGTGACATTAGGGGTGGCCCACGACCTTGAGTACCTCCACAAGGCTAGGGTCACGCCTGTCATCCACTATGACATCAAGAACAACAACCTCCTCCTAGACGAATCCTTCATGTAACGACCCTCTTTATACCGGTACGATTATACCAATTCCCGTCGATATAAAGTGCACCGTCACAGTGGGACATGTACCCAACACAACACAGTAGGTAGAGATGTACATAAATAACAAAGGAAAGTACAGCGGAAAAGAAAGAAATCCTTATTCCATCATTATTACACACATCCCACAGTCTATATAGTAACAACGTAATAAACAAAGTCCATAATTAAACAAGTCAATATTATAACATTGTTCACATACTAGCAAATAGAAAGTACAAGCTAAAAAGATAGTCCTCCATTAGTGCAGCTACTCCTCTCGCTTAGAGTCGCTCCTCACTATCTCCTCCTCTATCTCAGGAACACCTGTCTCACCTGTATGTTAAAGCAAGGATGACTCTTCATAAAAGACTCAACAAGCAACCTATTGGCACATCCTTACACATATCAATTTATCTTAAGAGAATTTTTACCACATAGTTCATGTCATATTAAACAAATACAATGAATAATCCATAACATGCTATCTACACATGGTGAACTTAAATCATGATATCAATGGTAACTTATTCATAACATATTTCCAAATAACTTATCATGGAATAAACACATGTTTACTAACAATCTAACATGATGTCTAACAATTTTCACATCCTTTTATAACACATTACATATTTATCTTGCTTTTTGACCATAAATATAACATGATCATATGGTTTCACATTGTTCCACATTGCAACACATTAACACCTTTCACATGATCATGCACATTCACAATAGTTCACATATTTACACATTTTCACATTGTTTGTCGTGACACATAGTCCGAACCACCTAAAGGACAACACATAACACATATCCGTCACCTAGGCATTATAGTGACGAATCTTGGTAACTGCGCAGAACTGAGAGAATCCCTCTCCACCTAAGCAGTGGTACTTGTCCACCTCCAGGATTTCATCCTGATGCCCAGAGAATATCACATACACATTGAGCATTCCCATAGGGACTTCTCTACAGTACAACTCCACAGCCTTCTATGGTAGCAGTGTCAATTTCGGCACAACATTCATTAATCACATTATTTCAAATTAATCACATGTTTAATCATCTTTTACATGCACTTAGTGGTCCATTCACATGCTTATAATCAAACACATGTATTTCAAGTGCAAAAGTTATCATGACTGTCTAACAATATTACAACATGCTTAACCAACACCTAAACATGTTAAATAATAGAAATAATGTTTCTTGATAAATCATGCTTAATATGGCTTTTTAATACCCTTACAATTGAAAATAATACTTACAGAGGTTAGATTAGGCTCAAATTTAACCATAAACTCCACGCATGAAATGTATTAGATGGTTAATTTTTCAAAATTTTCATGACAATATATCCATTTTTATATTTAACAGTGGTCTCATGCAATTTAATAAGATAATTCAATTTAAACATGGTAGATAGTGAACAGATGGTTCTAATAGTCTTAGAACATGTATACAGTGACCCTAAGTTGATGGAAATTTTCTATAACAAAATCACGCATCATACCTATTTAATCCGAATTTAAATCTGACCTTAACATGCTCTTACTCATAACAGAAAATATATATATATACAAATATGCTCAGAAAATTATCAGAATTTCATGATTTGATCTACTATACATATCTGACAAGGCAAAATTTTATAAACATGCATATACATTCAAAAATCCCTGAAAGATCACATCACATGGTTAAAACATTGTTCTTGGAAATTCGATGAACTTGACGGCAAGGGTCTTGCCGTCAGAGTGGGTAATGGCACAATCGATTGCCATTAACTCAGGAACATGGTGGCAAAGATGTTGTCGCCAACCTCCTGTCTGCAGAAAGTGCAGACCGAACACAGAAAATCAAAGAATTTGAGGGTCCAGGACACGAGTCAAAAATTCAGAAAAATCCAAAACTCCAGGTGATAAGTATAGGGATGAAACCCCTAAGTCACTTGCCTCTCTAAAAACCCCTGAAGATTGAATTTTGGCGATGAAGCCCTCCTCGACCAAGTCAAAGAGGTGATGTGCCTCGCTTTGATTCGATCTCAACGCTTTTGCAGTCGATCTGCCGTCGTTAGGAGAGTTCTCCACCTTCAGTAGAGTCTCCCCTTTGCGAGAAGATTGCCAGATCGCCCATCTGAACCCTCTCTTTTCTCTCCCTGAAACCTAGAAAACCTCTCTGAGACAAATTCGTCTCTTTGCATAGATGACTTGGTTAAATAGGCAATTGGGTCGACGGAATCCTAGGTAATAAGAGTCCTAACTGTTGAGAGGGGTTCTTAATCTGTCTCCGAAGAATAGGGACAGTTTCAGATCTGGAATCCCAAACATAGCCAGAGAAGTAAACAGCCTCATAGCTACCGCTAACAAGAAATAAACGTCAATCAATGTTGTCATCTAGATCCTTTGGCCACACAGTCAACGACACAAATGTTGTCGTCAACTAGTCCTTAACGTCAAGGGATGTTGACATTAAGAAGAAATTTCGGGCAAAGCAATAAAACATCAAATAGTCACAAATTGCACAGAAATTGAGGGCCTTACACCCTCCCCCTAAAAGAAAACTTCATCCCTAAAGTTAGAGCAAGAGTACTAACTGAATAGATGGGGATACTGCTTCTTTATGGCCTCCAAGCTCCCATGTAGCCTCCTCCTGTGAGAAATTCCTCCACAATACCTTCACAGATGCAATAGCCTTGTCCTGAGGTGCTGAACCTTACGATCTAAGATGGCTACTGGTCGCTCTACATAAGACAAATTTGGCTGAAGCTCCATTGGCTTCTGACTGATAACATGTGATAGATCGCACATATCTCCTGAGCATAGACACGTGGAAGACAAGGTGCACACTTGCTAGCGCTGGGGGGTAAAGCTAGCTCGTACTCCACGGTGCCCATCCACCTGAGAATCTCAAACGAGCCAATGAACCTCGGACTCAACTTGCCATGCCTGCCAAACTTGACCACGCTTCGAGTAGGTGAAACTTGAGGAAAACATGCTCACCAACCTCGAACTCTAAGTCCTACCTTCTGTGTCGGCGTAGCTCTTCTGCCTATCCTGAGCTGCAATCAACCTCTGCCTAATGAGCTGATTCTTATTGGATGTTTCTTGTACCAACTCAGGTCCCACCAACTGCCTATCCTGTCTCCTCCCAAACACAAGGAGACCTACAGGGTTGACCGTACAAAGCCTCAAATGGAGCCATGCCTATACTTGCATGAAAACTGTTGTTGTAAGCAAACTCCATAAGAGGTAGGTGACATTCCCAGTCACCCTTCCAGTCAAGCACACATGCTCTCAACAGGTCCTCGAGCATCTGAATCGTCCTCTCGGACTGTCCATCTGTCTGAGGGTGAAATAGACTGAACTACTTCAACTGAGAACCCAAAGCCTCAGAAGACCCTGCCACACTCTTGATGTAAGACGCAGGTCTCTGTCAGAGATAATAGACTTCGAAACACCATGCAATCTCACAATGCTGCCAACATAAAGCCTCACCAAGCTTTCCACATATTGTTTCTTCCTCATAGGTAAGAAGTGAGCAGTCTTGGAGAATCGATCCACACACCCATATCTAGTCATTGCCTTAGCAAACCTAGTCATCTTCTGCATAAGGCCTGATGGTCTCTGACGCTCGGCCTTAACCTACTGACACACAAAACACTGGGATACAAACTTTGCCGCATCCTTCTTCATGCCTGACCCCAAAAGGATCTCTTCAAATCCTAGTACATCTTGGTGTTGTCTGGGGTGAATGGAGAACCGCGACCTATGAGCTTCTGCAAGTACTCGCTCATGAACCTCTATGATATCTGGTCCACATACTCGATGCTGAAATCTAATAACACCGTCCTCATCACGAGCAATGCCTGCCTTGCCCACCATCTTCTGAAGTCTAGGATCGACTGCTTGTTGCTAAATCACTTCGTCTAACATAGTGGATTGGTTAGACAACTGTGCCACGAAGCCTAACATAACTATGGCTCTAGCTCATAGCACATGCCGCATCCTCTAACATCTTCCAATCCTGTTGAAGTAGGGACCTCTTCCTACTGAGTGCATCTGCCACAACATTCACCATCCCTGGATGGTACTGAAGCTCCAATCATAGACCTTAGGAAATTTGATCCACTTCTCTGCTGCAGGTTTCAACTCCTTCTGAGAGAAAAGATACATCAAGCTCTTGTGGTCTGTAAACACCTCGAATTGACACCATAGAGGTAGTGTCTCCAGATCTTCAGTGCATGAACCACAACTGCTAACTCCAAATCATGGGTCGGATAGTTATGCTTATGCTCCTTTAGTTGGAGAGAAGCCTAGGCAACTACCTTACCATGCTGCATCAGAACACAACCAAGGCCTATCTGAGAGCATCCGAATAAATTGTAAAACCCTCGACACACTAGGCAAAATCAACATGGGTGCAGATGTCAGTCTTGTCTTCAGCTTCTGGAAACTACTCTCACAATCCTCAGACCCACATACTTATCCCCTTTCCTGGTCAGCTTGGTCAAAGGTGCTGCTATGGAGGCAAAGCCTTCAATGAATTGCCTGTAATAGCCTGCTAACCCAAGAAAACTCCTGATCTCTAATGGTGTCTCGGAGTCTCCCATTCTAGCACTGCCTGAACCTTCGTCGGATCAATAGAAACTCTAGTGCTTGAGATGACATGCCCAAGGAAGTGAACCCTCGCGCATCCAGAAGTTGCACTTACGGAACTTGGCATACAGCTTGTGCTCTCAGAGACCTCTAGAACTGTCCTCAGTGCTCACGGTGTGTAGCCTCATCAGGGGAATAGACTAAACATCATCTATGAACACCACACAAATCTATTCAAGTATGGTCTAAATACC
>JACBKR010005890.1:0-15633 GCA_014218235.1 Colocasia esculenta | reverse complement strand
TATATATATATATATACACACACATAACTGTACTCACAAGCATCTAAACATTACACAACCAAACATCTAAATAAGAGGGCAAAATTCGAGGGCCTTACACCTTGTCCTTGGTCAAGCTGCTGTTATCGACCCACAGAGTGTGAAGAGGTCGGTCTAGCCGACCTGAGTCATCAGCCTAGACGAAGCCACGATCTCGGGTCCACGTTAGGATGTCGACTATTATTCTGGGAGGTCGGTGAGCCGAGGCTCCATCCGACCTATGAGAACACCCCGTATCATTGGCCCCCCAGGTTTACGTCAGACCGCGTCTATGGTTTGAGGTGAAGCTGTTGTCTAGAACTTCTTGATTAACGACACGTGGCTTGCCGCGTGGCTCTGTAACCCATGTGGTCTCCCATGCATCTCATCATCGTACTGCTTTACGCCAACGTCATGATGGTAGAGCTTCCTCAGATGCTGCACACGATGTCCACCGTCGCGATGCCACCTCAACTCCCATGCGCCATCAATGCACTCCTGGCAAGCCGTGCAGATCGGAATTCGAGGCAAAGCTTGGTAGCCAATCCAGGGCTGCCACGTGGTTCGATCTGGACTCTCGTCCCAGATGATGAACCTTAGCTGTTGGATATGTTCGGCCCCCCGACACTATAATTTGGGGTCTGCTACCAAAAAGCCACCCTTCCTTTTGCGTGTGAGCTTCAATTAGATGACCAGCTGACGATCCAACATGCTTGCCTCTTTGCTGTTTGGTCGAGCTCCCACGTTGTCTCTCCTTCGCTCACTTCTTCCAGAGGTAAGCCATTATTTCGACTTCCTCTAGTTCTTCTTCCTCCGAATACTCTTCTTCCTCGTCACACATCGTGATGCCCTTCATCCATCCGAGGGGATGTCCACTCCCACGGGTCCCTCCGACAACTCCATGTCAAAGGTCATCATAGAAGTCTTGGAATAGTCCCCTAGCAACCGCAAGGTTACCCCTGGGTCCTACGTTCCCCAAAAACATTCTACACACACCTCAGGGGCACGTCATTAGGCTGACTCTGTGGCCGACGCACTTCTGAATTCGATGCCGAGACCTTCAAGTGGGTAGGAACACACCCAAGTCTCAGTTTCACCAAAGGGACGATCTTGTTGGTCCCTGACGGCGTCCAAGCCCATTATTCGATGGAGCTCATCTTCTGTGTATATACCGAAGATGTCCGAGCTAGCTACCGGTATCCTTTGTACCCTTTCATCATTCTTCTTCTCGTTCGTCTGGGAGCCGCTCCCTCGCAGCTGACCCCCAACTCTTGGAGGTCGGTTGCCGGCTTCCTTGCAGCATGTGCCCTTATAACAGTCTCACTGAGCACCCACCTCTTCTTCTATTGCTTCTCAGTGAAAGCCTTCGGGGACTAGCTGTATTTTGCAACTCAGACTGGTCGACAAATCCTCAGCTGAGCTCCCTCCTTTTTCCACAACTGGAAGCGGAGTTTCTTCTTCATTTGCTGCCCCTCTGATTGGCCCTTCCCAACCACTTGGTCAGCAGCGAACATCAAGGACAAAGCCTTCCGAGAACCTTCCCACTTCATCGAGGCCGAGCTCTCAGACTTCAAATCATTACAGGCAGTGGAGGCCCCCGACCTGTACAACCCACCCAAGGAGCTTTTCAAACTCATTGACGATGCTTGCGAGGTCTGAAACCCTTGCCGACATCTCCATTTTGTTGTTGCCAGTGCCTTCCAAGGACTAATCTCTTGCCTTTATTGCAGGAATGGCCGACAAAGGAAACAAGAGCGCCTCCCTTGCCAGGCGGCCGTGTAGAGGTTCTTGTCTAGAGGGGGCAAGAAAAGCACCACATAGCCGCTGAAGCGACCGAGGCAGGAGCAAGCCGATGACGCCACCGCTCCTCCAGCTGCCACACCTAAGCACCTGCAGGTAGGGCTGCCAACAGGTTGGAGTCAGAGTCGGAAATGGCACTTTCCGCATACATTTCCTATAAGAAAATTGGAAATGGATTGAAAATAGAAAATAATCGAAAACATTGGTATGATTAAATGGTAGATGTATATAGCATTAAGAGTAGCAGTAAAATAGATGTCTTTGATAATAATAGGCTTAATAAATGCTACGAGAGAGACAAGTTAATTAGATTCAATTTACAAATTAAGAAGAAGCTAAAAACTTAGTTTAAAGTTTTTTAATAATAAGAAATAAGATTTTAAGAGAATATATTTTGTAAATAAAATAAAAAATATATATTATCAAAAATAGAAATGGAAAAATGAAAAGTAATCGAAAATGAAAAAGTGGATACGAAAAGGTTGGAAACGGGTCAGAAAGTTGAAAAACGGATATCCATTGGCAGCCCTACCCGCGGGTGTCTGAGGCCCAACTGACGAGGACTCCCGAGCGATCACAAAAACAATCGATCATGACGCGATCCACCGACGTCTCCGACATGTTGATATCGGATTCCTCCCAGTCGCTATGATCGCTATAGCTGACAGAGGAGCTCTCTGCCACAGAATGGCATTATCGGTCGATCCCAGCTAGAGCCAAAGCCCGCACCTCGGGCCTGAAGGAGAATTATGCCATCAAAGACCTCTATCGACAATGTAGGACCAATTGGCACTGGTCGGGACCCTACTCCACAAGGTCGATACGACCCAGACCAGCGCCGCTGGACGAGAAGCCGAGGCCAAGAAGAAGGCCATGGTAGACAAGAAGAGGGCTGAGGATGCCGAAAAGCTCCTTGCTGAGGAGCAACAACGAGCAAAGAATGTCAAGGGGAACGCCGCCTGGCTGACACTATTGGCCGACACGCTCAGCGAGTCTCTCCGTGCCGAGAAGAAGGTGCATGCAATGATGAAGGCCCATATCTCAAGCTGGCCGAAGAAGAGTGCACCAAGGCCATTACTGAGTACCGCGAGTCCGAGGCACTAAAAGAAGATATTGACACACTCTTCCAGGGGGGGGGGTACGACTTTTGCCTCAAACACCTCTAAGATCTTCATCCCGATTATGACTTATCGGGATTGGTGAATGATGCCGAGGACATCACAAAGGCTGATGATGAGGACAAGGACATCGCGGAGGCCATCGACGATGTGTTGGCTACCGCCATCGAAGAGGGCCTTGAGGCTATCGCTCAAGCTGTCATGTCACGTCCCAAAGCATGGCAAAGGAAGAAATTATTCGATCGATGAGACGTGAACAATCGATAAATAAGCCTCTAGTGAGCAATCA
Organism: Colocasia esculenta; assembly: GCA_014218235.1. Classification (NCBI taxonomy): domain Eukaryota; kingdom Viridiplantae; phylum Streptophyta; class Magnoliopsida; order Alismatales; family Araceae; genus Colocasia; species Colocasia esculenta. Next base: position 12,408 of record JACBKR010005890.1, on the reverse strand, counting down.
CATATAACACAACTAAATTGCGCTAATCATAAACATCAACTCTTATTTCATTTTGATAATGAGGACTACTACATAATGATAATTACATAATTGTTATAAATAATTGTGTAATCTTATTGACAAATAATTGATAATTTCATAAGTTTCTATTATCATTTGATTACAAGTGCGATAATTGATTAAATCTCTTTTGTGTTGTGTTTGTAGGACTAATGGGCCAAGAAATGAGGTTTTAAATGGGCCAATGAATCTAATTGGGTCAAGAGAATGAGGAGAGATTCTTTTCCCTCTCTATCTTTTCAAAATTCCCTCTCATTTTTAAAATCTCCCCTCTATTTTCCAAAAATCTCTCTCCTTTAATCTCTCCTCTTTCCTCTCTTCTCTCTATCTATTTTTTATAAACTCTCTCTTTCCTCCCATCTTTTCATTTTTTAGTTCCTCTCTCTCTCTCTCGGGCGGCCTGGCTCTCTCTCTTTTTTCTCTCTCAGGCCGCATTCCTTCTGCCCCTCCTTCTTCTCTTCTTCTTCCTCTTCTTCTTTCTCCTTCTCTTAATTTCTCTCTCTCTTCTCTCTCTTCCAGTTTCTTCTCGCCGCGCCCACGTGCCTGCCCGCGCACCCGCGCACTGCCCGCGCGCCTTGCCAGCGGCCCGCTCGCGTTCGTGCTCGCCTCCGCCTGCCGTGCCTGCCTATTGCGTCCGCTTGCCGCGTCCTCCTACCACGTCCGCTAGCCGCGCGCGCCCGCGCGCCCGCCCCAGCTGCCCACACGACTCTGCCGCGTCGCCCCTGCACCCCTGCGCACGCCTGCTGCGCCCAGTCACCCCTTCTCTCCTCTCTATGTGCATGCATGCACGTAGAGGAGTAGCTGTGCGTGCCCCCCTCTCTCATCTCTCTTGTTCTCTCTCTTGCTCTCTCTCTCGCCCTCTCTCTTGCTTCTCGCTTCTCTCTCCATTCTCTCCTTCTTCCCTCTCTATTCTCTCTCTTCTCGTCTCTCTCTTCCAACTTCTCTCTTCTCTCTCTCACAGTTTTTAAAATATTTTCTCTCTTTCTCTTTCATTCTCTCTTCCTTTCTCTCTTTATTTCTCATTTTTTAGTGTAGTTGTTGATTTATTTTTTAGTATAAAACATTTTTTTGTTAAACATTTTTATTATTTATGGATTGTAATTTTAGATCTTGTCTCCTATTCTCTACTCCACTCTTTATCTCTCTCTTTATCCATTTTGCGTAGTTTAAATTTATTTCGTGCAACTTAATTTTAATATCACACATTATTTTCCTAAATAAAAACCCATGTTTTTCAATTCTAAAATCTACTTCTCCGTGGATCAACTCGACTCCCATCACTTAACTATTGTTAAAATCTTTAGTGTAAGCCGTTAAATTTTAAGATTGTTAGCCACGTTTTAACGACGCATTTGTAGGTTATCAATTTTTGGCGCCGTTGCTGGGGAATTAGAATTTTAGTTTTGATAATCTTGGTGACTTTTGTATATATTCATGCTAACATTTTCTTTCTTTTTATAGGTGTCAAATAAAAATTGAAAAAAAATCAAAAAATTGCAGAAAAAATCAGAAAAAGGTAAGTTGAGGTGAGTTTCCTTCTCTCTCTCATTCTTTCTATTTGTTTTAATTTCCAAAGAACGAGTGATTGAGTTGGAGGAAGTACCCTTAAAACCCTCTTAATTGGTTTCCTTTTCCATTGCCATTTTAGATAATTAAAAAAATCAATCACTTGATCTAATAAAGATGTCATGTCAAGATTATAAACTTTCCTCTCTAGAACTGCATCATTTAGACTTTCATCTTTAGGTATTTTTATTTTTGAAAAGTTTCTTTTCTTGTCGAAGATTGCAGGAGGCAAGGTGAGATTTCGCAACCCTTCTTTAAAAAGCATGATCATGCATTGCCATGCTTGCATAGAACCCCTTGCTTTGATTTTGTACAGGAAATCTTGTTTTTTAACGGCGACATTTGTCACCGTAAACAGGCATTGTCGCTATAAATAAGATTAATGGCGACAATGGTGTTGTTAGACCCCGAATTTTTATTCTCTTTTATATATGTATGTATATGAATGGTGTGTTGGGAGTTCGCTTGTTGTGTGCATGGCATGCGTAGTTCATTGTGCCTACTATAAGTTTTATACTTCTCTTGAGCATGAGCATATACTATATATATATATATATATATATATATATATATATATATATATATATATATATTGGCGTAGAAGTAAGCAATTAGCTAAATTAAGAAGTAATATGATGTTCTCTTTTCTTTTCCAAGAATCTTAGACTTAGAATGATTGAGTAATATTATGTATGTATTTTCTAATATTGAAGAATATCCTATACTACCTATTTCATGGAATTTTGTATGAGAGTATATGAAGTACATATGTGTATGTACGTATGTATGTTATCTTATGCGTGTGACAATTGTATACCTAATTCTACATGCATACACCTTGGTGTACTTTATATGCATGTGTATGTTTATTGTAAACATGGTTCATTGCATGGTTAGTTATGCGTACATTGTACTTCGTACATTGCATGTACATAAAGAGTTCAAGCATGGTAGGTGTATTTAGTAGTTTATATTGGGATTCTATACTCCTCATGAATAACATGCATGTATTTTTATGATAATTAGGTGAGAATAGTCAATTGGCTAAATTATGCATATAGTACTTAAGCAATGTTAGGTAAAGTTGTGCAAGTTAATCTAATTATCGGTTCGCATGTTGTATCCATCTATTTCAAGCATAATGTACACAAGTGTGCTACACCCGTGTGTGTATACTATATATATGCCAAATCAAGTGTGTATGCATAGGTAGATATCTACGTACATCTCATCTTAGTGTATTCATGTATGCTTGTGTATGCCTAGGTATAAATGCTATTGATTGCCCGGTGTAGTAATATACATGTTATACCTTATACTTTGTATGCGTATGAAGATTCATGTGCGTGTTGTTATCTTAAATGTACCTATGTATGTATGTGTAGGATAAGTAGTAATTATTGGATATTTACATGGTGTAGTGGTGTATACACTATACTACATAGATTTCATGTGCATGTTGTATGAGTAGATTAAGCATGGTTCTACATGATTCTGAGTTCTGGCAGAAGAGTGTATTGGCGTCAACATGGATGGACGCCCATGTTATGTCAGCGTCCATATCGACGGACGCCAACCCTATGTAGCCGTCCAGGGATGTGGACGTCAATATCCCTAATTTTCTGTGCTCTGCAGAGCGCAGAGAGCACTCATTGGGCCAGCCTCTGATTGGGGAGATGTCTTCCCAATCTCTCTTGTCCTTTAGCCCCTGCACGAGCCCCTCTTGCCCCCTTATTCTTTAAAACACCTCTCTTTGCTATCCTAGAGAGCTCTTGGCTCATTTTCTAAAAAGAAACCCTAGCTGAGAGAAGAGATGAGGACTGACCTTGAGAGCTCAGATCCGGCGTTCTGAGGCTTGGATCCGGCGATCTTCTTCGACAAGGAGGAAGTCCAAGCATAGGAGAAGGCTTCCCCGGCGTTGGACTGCGGCTTGCAACCCCCTGGAACCCGGAGCAAAGGATTTCTGGAGGCTTCTTGGCAAGAGCCAAGGAGAGCTTCATCGGCTATTTTGATCCGTTTAGAGGTTTTTCTTCAGGCAAGTAAACCCTAGGTCTTGAGCCTAGATATGTCCCCTAAGTCTCAGGAATTTTTGTGGATTTTAATTCGTGTCCTGGAGCCCCTATTCTGAATCTTTTTCCAAGCTCGGTCTGTGTTCTTACACAGACAGGAACTTGACGGCAAGAGACCTTGCCGTCAAGTGCATCTGTTAACGGCATGCGATAATGCCGTCAACCCCTGTAAACGGCTAGACATTGACGTGAGTTCGTCAGGACAGAACCGTTAACTGTTTTCTCTCCTCTAAATGACTATTTTCGATGGTTTTCTCGCGATGAGGATATACTGTAAACCCTATACGTTATGTAAGATATCTATTGTGGGTGTGGATGGGTTATTGAGCATGGTATGAGTAATGCAATTTAATTGTTTTGTGAAAATGCATGTATGTTAAGATAATAACCTTCTTGATTCACTGTTTGGATGATTTAGAGAGGGTCGGAAAGTGCTAAATGTTGTGAGCCATGTATGCATGCATCAGTCATCCCCTGCAATTTCTATGGTTTTTCCCATGTTTATATGATTTGTTAGAGTTTATGTTTTGGAAAATAGAGAATATGTGTAGGACTATTAAATTCTCTAGTAAATCGTGCTTTGTGCAATAAATACGGGTAGAATGTCATGTAAATACAGGCATGTCAGGTCAGGGCTGAGGCATGTTAAATCAAATGCTTATGCTAGGTTTCCATGCTAATAGGGATTTCAAATAGCATGTAAAATAGATGTTTGATTTTCTGTAAATTCTATTTAGCTCAGAAAATCTGAAAAATTGAGGGTATGATCTTGAACCCGAAAATAGCATGTGGTTAAAATTTCAGGTCATTTGGACCAGTATATAAAGAGTTATGTGTTTTTCATGTGAAATGTAATAATCTACGTATGTTATCGTAATGTGGTTAGTTATTGCTTAACCCAACCTGATTAGTGCATTTACTGTGTTAAACTCCTGAATCTGTAGTAGCATGGTTAGGAGAAAAACAAGTCACGTTGTGCATGAGAAAATGAGGGAGATGTGAGTGTTATGTGTAAAATACGTGTTAAAACTCGGCATGAGTAAAGTGTAAAAGTTGTGCCTATGTGACACTGCTACCCTAGAGGCATCGGGAGCCGTATATAGAAAAGTCCCTATAGAAGGCTCCATGTGATATAAGTTTGTCCCAAAGGCATTGGGAAAACCCCGGAGGTGGACAAGTACCACTGGATAGGGTGGAGAGGGCTTCTCCTCTGCGCAGTTACCAAGATTCACCACTGTATTGCCTAGGTGGTGGGTATGTGATTATGATCGTGTATGTGTTATGTGGTTGTGAAAAGAGTTATGAGAATGAGTTGTGTTATTTGTTAGTGTCCTCTACTGGTGGTTAGGACTATGTGTCATGGCAAATCGATTAACCAATGAAAAATGAATAAAGTGTGAAATATGTGAATATGGCACGTGGTAAGTGCAATCGATGTGATAGTGATAAGTGAAAGTGGAAGAGTAAATGATGTGGAAATGTGTAAATTGTGTAAGTGTGAACATGTGTACATGTCAAATGTGTAAAATTGAACAATGTGAATGAGTAAGTGTGCAATCATGTGGGATAAATGTGTTAGATTGTGAACTTATGATATATGTCATGAAAGTGTTAAATGCATATCCAAACAGCAACCTAAATGTATGCCAAACGATGTTTCACATGTGTAAGAATGAGTAGAATCCATATTAGGAACTTCCCTTTCAAACATATGAATCTCACGTTAATTGCTATCATGTTGTGATTGAATTGTGTATATATAGCTCTCACGTGAATGAAATGGTAGTGAGCATGTAATAGGATTTTCACGTTTGCAAAAGGTTGATTATGAATATGGCAAATGCATGAAAAATATTTGGATTCCATGCTAGTTGAAAGGCTCAATTAGTATAAATTTTCATACTTAAGTGCTCATGGATTGCTAAATGGTTTCACCATGTTTTAACCTTCAAGTCATGCTACAAATGTGAAACTATGTGCATGTGATTTTATTATGTTAAAACAGCAAGCAAATTGTATAAATAAATACAAAAGGTCATGTGAAAAGAAGTAGTCATCGTGCTAGCTTGTTCTTTCTTTACGCTCAATTGTATGCTCTAGTAGTAGAAATATCTATGGATTAAAAGAATGTGTGGACGAATCATGCTACATGTTAAGTGTATAAAATAAGTGCATGTGTATGATGTAATGCTCATGATTTAGAATAGAATTATGGTAGACTAAAGCATGCTCCTGTGAAGATAATATGTATTGCTAGTTGAGAGTAAGGACCTTGAGTACCTTCGTGATTTGATGATAGTGTGCATCTCTTTAATGTTAATGCCATATTGTGAGTGTGACATGTTAAGTTTAAGACTTTGGTTTGCTTGCTGAGTCTTTGGACTCACTCTTGCTTCGGCGTACAGGTTGACAGGTATCGGGTTCTAGAAGGAAGCTTGGTGAGGATCGTCATTAGAAGACTATTTTGTGGAGCTGTTACTAGTTGTACTTTTTTTTTTTTCCTAGCACGAAAAGGATATTGTATGGACAATATTTGGACAATGTAGTTCTTTTATCTTGTATTAATGTGGACATTGTCTTTCTATTTCGCTATTTAGATTGTGGAATGTGTGTTGGTGATGGGTAAGAGTTGAGTTGTTTATTTTATTCCGCTGTACTCTATTGCTATCCAGGTACATATCAACCTATCGACTAGTGTTGGGTACATGTCCCACTGTGACGACGCCCTTTTTACCGATGGGGATTGGTATAATCGTACCGGTATGAAGAGGGTCGTTACAGAGATTGGTATCAGAGCACAAGGTTGAGACTGTACATGGATAGACCATCACCGTCACAATTTGCAAATCTTCATATGGATTGTCCATACATGTAGAAATTACTAATACTAGATGGAAGATAGTGGAATAGTTAGAATATAGTAACCTAGTTCTAATTGAGTTATATTTTGCAGACGATGGCTGGACATGGTAGACGTAGTGCTCAGTCTTGGAGGTATGAGCAAACCGCAAGCTGAAGAATTTTGTGAAAGGACTTAACCCATCAGTGAGGGCTAGGCTTCTGGAACTCGATTCGCGTATCTTAGGAGAACTTCTAGGTGTGACCACCCAGCAAGAGAATGGAGCGGGATCTCTCCCAGAGGGGGAGGCAACTCCAAAGGAGAATATGATCAAGCCATTCCAAAGGCAAGATAAGAAGAAGGAAAACCCTTGGAAACTCAACAATCAACTGTGGCCTCAAGCATCGAGAAATCCGAGTGCATCCAGTGCGGGAAGCGTCATGGCGGGAGCGCATGTTGGAGAAAGGAAGGAAGGTGTCTTAAATGCGGCAGCAAAGATCATCGGCTTAAAGAGTGTCCGAATCTGAAGACGAAGTTTACTCCACGAGGTGCTTCATCGACGGCAATAAAGGAGCAAGGAGTAGCTGGTGATGACCTCGGCGACGTCACCACAGTACTCGATGCGATCTTCGAGGACGAAGATCTTTTTCTAGAGGGAGAGAGTGTTAGACCCCGAATTTTTTATTCTCTTATATATATATGTATGTATATGAATGGTGTGTTGGGAGTTCGCTTGTTGTGTGCAGGCATGCGTAGTTCATTGTGCCTACTATAAGTTTTATACTTCTCTTGAGCATGAGCATATACGTGTATATATATATATATATATATATATGTATACGTCTATGGCGTAGAAGTGAGCAATTAGCTAATTAAGAAGTAATATGAATGTTCTCTTTTCTTTTCCAAGAATCTTAGACTTAGAATGATTGAGTAATATTATGTATGTATTTTCTAAGTATTGAAGAATATCCTATACTACCTATTTCATGGAATTTTGTATGAGAGTATATGAAGTACGTATGTGTATGTACGTATGTATGTTATCTTATGCGTGTGACAAATGTATACCTAATTCTACATGCATAACACCTTGGTGTACTTATATATGCAGTGTATGTTTAATTGTAAACATGGTTCATTGCATGGTTAGTTAATGCGTACATTGTACTTCGTACATTGCATGTACATAAAGAGTTCAAGCATGGTAGGTGTATTTAGTAGTTTATATTGGGATTCTATACTCCTCATGAATAACATGCATGTATTTTTATGATAATTAGGTGAGAATAGTCAATTGGCTAAATTATGCATATAGTACTTAAGCAATGTTAGGTAAAGTTGTGCAAGTTAATCTAATTATCGGTTCGCATGTTGTATCCATCTATTTCAAGCATAATGTACACAAGTGTGCTACACCTATGTGTGTAACTATATATATGCCAAATCAAGTGTGTATGCATAGTAGATATCTACGTACATCTCATCTTAGTGTATTCATGTATGCTTGTGTATGCCTAGGTATAATGCTATTGATTGCCCGGTGTAGTAATATACATGTTATACCTTATACTTTGTATGTGTATGAAGATATTCATGTACGTGTTGTTATCTTAAATGTACCTATGTATGTATGTGTAGGATAAGTAGTAATTATTGGATATTTACATGGTGTAGTGGCGTATACACTATACTACATAGATTTCATGTGCATGTATGAGTAGATTAAGCATAGTTCTACTACGATTCTGAGTTCTGGCAGAGAGTGTATTGGCGTCAACATGGATGGACGCCCATGTTATGTCAGCGTCCATATCGACAGACGCCAACCCTATGTAGCCGTCCAGGGATGTGGACGTCAATATCCCTAATTTTCTGTGCTCTGCAGAGCGCAGAGAGCACTCATTGGGCAGGCCTCTGATTGGGGAGATGTCTCCCAACGTCTCTCTTGTCCCTTCAGCCCCTGCACGAGCCCCTCTTGCCTCCTTATTCTTTAAAACACCTCTCTTTGCTATCCTAGAGAGCTCTTGGCTCATTTTCTAAAAGAAACCCTAGCTGAGAGAAGAGATGAAGGACTGACCTTGAGAGCTCAGATCCGGCGTTCTGAGGCTTGGATCCGGCGATCTTCTTCGACAATGAGGAAGTCCAAGCATAGGAGAAGGCTTCCCCGGCGTTGGACTGCGGCTTGCAACCCCCTGGAACCCGGAGCAAAGGATTTCTGGAGGCTTCTTGGCAAGAGCCAAGGAGAGCTTCATCGGCTATTTTGATCCGTTTAGAGGTTTTTCTTCAGGCAAGTAAACCCTAGGTCTTGAGCCTAGATATGTCCCTTTAGTCTTAGGAATTTTTGTGGATTTCAATTCGTGTCCGGAGCCCCTATTCTGAATTTTTTTTTCCAAGCTCGGTCTGTGTTCTTACACAGACAGGAACTTGACGGCAAGAGACCTTGCCGTCAAGTGCATCTGTTAACGGCATGCGATAATGCCGTCAACCCCTGTAAACGGCTAGACATTGACGCTGAGTTCGTCAGGACAGAACCGTTAACTGTTTTCTCTCTCCAAATGACTATTTTCGATGGGTTTTTCGCGATGAGGATATACTGTAAACCCTATATGTTATGTAAGATATCTATTGTGGTGTGTGGATGGGTTATTGAGCATGGTATGAGTAATGCAATTTAATTGTTTTGTGAAAATGCATGTATGCTAAGATAATAACCTTCTTGATTCACTGTTTGGATGATTTAGAGAGGGTCGGAAAGTGCTAAATGTTGTGAGCCATGTATGCATGCATCAGTCATCCCCTGCAATTTCTATGTTTTTCCCATGTTTATATGATTTGTTAGAGTTTATGTTTGGAAAATAGAGAATATGTGTAGGACTATTAAATTCTCTAGTAAATCGTGCTTTGTGCAATAAATACGGGTAGAATGTCATGTAAATACAGGCATGTCAGGTCAGGGCTGAGGCATGCTAAATCAATGCTTATGCTAGGTTTCCATGCTAATAGGGATTTCAAATAGCATGTAAAATAGATGTTTGATTTTCTGTAAATTCTATTTAGCTCATAAAAATCTGAAAAATTGAGGGTATGATCTTGAACCCGAAAATAGCATGTGGTTAAAATTTTAGGTCATTTGGACCAGTATATAAGAGTTATGTGTTTTTCATGTGAAATGTAATAATCTACGTATGTTATTGTAATGTGGTTAGTTATTGCTTAAACCCAACCTGATGGTGCATTTACTGTGTTAAACTCCTGAAATCTGTAGTAGCAAGGTTAGAGAAAAACAAAGTCACGTTGTGCATGAGAAAATGAGGGAGATGTGAGTGTTATGTGTAAAATACGTGTTAAAACTCGGCATGAGTAAAGTGTAAAAGTTGTGCCTATGTGACAGCTACCCTAGAGGCATCGGGAGCCGTATATAGAAAAGTCCCTATAGAAGGCTCCATGTGATATAAGTTTGTCCCAAAGGCATTGGGAAAACCCCGGAGGTGGACAAGTACCACTGGATAGGGTGGAGAGGGCTTCTCCTGGTCTGCGCAGTTACCAAGATTCACCACTGTATTGCCTAGGTGGTGGGTATGTGATTATGAGTCGTGTTATGTGTTATGTGTTGTGAAAAGAGTTATGAGAGAGTTATGTTTATTGGTTAGTGTCCTCTACTGGTGGTTAGGACTATGTGTCATGGCAAATCGATTAACCTGAAAGATGAATAAAGTGTGAAATATGTGAATATGGCACGTGGTAAGTGCCCATGACACATGTGTAAGTGCAATCGATGTGATACGTGATAAGTGAAAGTGGAAGAGTAAATGATGTGGAAATGTGTAATTGTGTAAGTGTGAACATGTGTACATGTCAATGTGTAAAATTGAACAATGTGAATGAGTAAGTGTGCAATCATGTGGGATAAATGTGTTAGATTGTAAACTTATGATATATGTCATGAAAGTGTTAAATGCATATCCAAACAGCAACCTAAATGTATGCCAAACGATGTTTCACATGTGTAAGAATGAGTAGAATCCATATTAGGAACTTCCCTTTCAAACATATGAGAATCTCACGTTAATTGCTATCATGTTGTGATTGAATTGTGTATATATAGCTCTCTCACGTGAATGAAATGGTAGTGAGCATGTAATAGGATTTTCACGTTTGCAAAAGGTTGATTATGAATATGGCAAATGCATGCAAAATATTTGGATTCCATGCTAGTTGAAAGGCTCAATTAGTATAAGAATTTCATACTTAAGTGCTCATGGATTGCTAAATGGTTTCACCATGTTTTAACCTTCAAGTCGTGCTACAAATGTGAAACTATGTGCATGTGATTTTATTATGTTAAAACAGCAACTTATTGTATAAATAAATACAAAAAGGTCATGTGAAAAGAAAGTAGTCATCGTGCTAGCTTGTTCTTTCTTTACGCTCAATTGTATGCTCTAGTAGTAGAAATATCTATGGATTAAAAGAATGTGTGGACGAATCATGCTACATGTTAAGTGTATAAAATAAGTGCATGTGTATGATGTAATGCCCATGACTTAGAATAGAATTATGGTAGACTAAAGCATGCTCCTACGAAGATAATATGTATTGCTAGTTGAGAGTAAGGACCTTGAGTACCTTCGTGATTTGATGATAGTGTGCATCTCTTTAATGTTAATGCCATATTGTGAGTGTGACATGTTTAAGTTTAGACTTTTTGCTTGCTGAGTCTTTGGACTCACTCTTGCTTCGGCGTACAGGTTGACAGGTATCGGGTTCTAGAAGGAAGCTTGGTGAGGATCGTCATTAGAAGACTATTTTGTGGAGCTGTTACTAGTTGTACTTCTTTTTTTTTTCCTAGCACGAAAAGGGATATTGTATGGACAATATTGGGACATTGTAGTTCTCTTTATTTTGTATTAATGTGGACATTGTCTTTCTATCTCGCTATTTAGATTGTGGAATGTGTGTTGGTGACGGGTAAGAGTTGAGTTTTTATTTTATCCGCTGTACTCTATTGCTATCCAGGTACATATCAACCTATCGACCAGTGTTGGGTACATGTCCCACTATGACGACGCCCTTTTTACCGATGGGGATTGGTATAATCGTACCGGTATGAAGAGGGTCGTTACAGATGTCCCATTAGTCGCTGCTAATTTCTTGTCGCAGTTGAAATTTTGTGGGCGACATCTTTGTGTCGCGCGTATATATGTCTTACGGCGACATTTTAGTCGCCGTTTAAAACCATTTACGGCATACCTTTGGTCGCCGTAAAGCCTTTTACGATGACAAACGCCCCCACATCGGCGTTCGGTGGCCAGCCCTTGGTCGCCTAAATAATAATTACAGCAACAAAAGTCGCTATAATTATTATCTAAAATTTAATATACAAACCATAAATTTCTCATTATCCCAGTGCAATTTACAATTGTCATGTTCTTTCGTATAAACAACAGTGGCATCAAATGTAAATAAAATTCACATAAGTAATTAGAATTCAACATTTACATAATTACCTTCTCATTATACAACCCAAGTATTACCTTCTCAACACCCAATTACAAGCATAAACAGATCATCTGCTAGTGTTTTAACATTTCTTCTGCATTTGTGTTATTCTCCTGCAATGAAGAAAAACAAAAAGACCGAAAAATATAAAAGTATTAACATAAATGTAAAGTAAAGATCAATCAGATCAACTAGGCTGACATAAAAAAAATTACAATAAGTGGAGCTTACCACTTTAGTGAACAAACAAATGTCAATACCTTGATACTTTGCAACATTTAAGTGATACCTGATACTTACTCTGGTCAACATCACTGATAGGAAAAATCAGATCCATCAGATCCGATTTCCTAATGGGCGACTAATTGCAGA